>VZUI01026958.1:0-118844 GCA_013401135.1 Cettia cetti | reverse complement strand
ATCTATATCTATATCTATATCTATATCTATATCTATATCTATATCTATATCTATATCTATATCTATCTATATCATCTATATCTATATCTATATATGTATATACATATAATCAATCTATCTTTGTATAAATGGTGTCTTGGAGTTCAAACCCCATCCTCTCTGTCCCATCAGAGTTTGACCCTAAAATGATATTATGTCTTCTGAAGGCTTTTTTTTTTTTTAATGAAAAGATGTTAATGATCAATCAGTATTAATCCTCCTGATTTGTTTGTGATAGCACTAAGCTTGATAATCCTAGTTGATTATATGAGGGTTGTACAATTTTAGGGTTTATTTTCAAGGACACTTAGAACAATATCTCTTTAACCTAAAATTCTCTCTGCAACATTTAACAGCAGCAAGAGAAGTCCTGTAAGAAGATACATTTCCTTTATTATTATCTGAACATAGTATATTTAAATTTGTAGGCAAAAGCTTTAAAAGTTCTGCAGTTTCCTTGGAGAATACAATGTCCTTGGAGACTTTCTAAATACATGATCCTGTGATATATTGCTGCAAAATGTAAAAGAGACAAGAGGGATAGAAAACCGATAATGTTAAAGCATGATCATATAATGTCGACTATTATGTGTTTATTCTTCAGACAGCAGATGTCTCCTGATATTCCAGAGGCATTGTGAGGTTGGACTATGAGGTGACTGAGGTGCTTCACTACTGAGGGAGTATCAGAAAATCACTGTAAGTCATTATTTTCTGTTCATGACTGAATCATAATCCAGTTACTTGGTTCAGAGTGTTTTACATATGTAGGTGACTAAACTTCACATTGCATTTTCTGTGAAAATCCTCAGCCAGAATAATTCACCTTTACTCTAGCTGTCAAAAACCAAACTCAGGAAAATGGCCTTTATTCATATTTTACAGAATAATGCCTGTGTATCAACATGTCTTTTGCAGTCTCTTTGACTGAGTTTTTCACATTCAGGCAGGCATAAATGCTTCTAAAATGACAGTTCTAAACTTCCAGATTTTTGTCAGAAAAGGCTTTTCAGATTTTACTGCCCAAAGAATTCGAAAATGATGCATTTACTCAAAACTCACAGAGAATATAGGATATCCTCATAGTTCTATTATATGATTCCATGGATTGGAATTGACTTTTCTGGAAAACCCTGGTTTCAGTAACTCTAAGCAATGTCTCTCCTTCCCATTGGAATGTGTCCTCCTCCCTGTTTTTTATAGGGTGCAGATGAAGAAAATAAATAGACTTGACTGACTAAAGGACGGTCATAAATTTGATGAGAACAAAAGAAAATCAGACAGTCCTCATGAGATAAGAGATCCTTGTCCAGGAAGCCAACATGGGGGACGTGAGAAGATTTCATATGGAAAAGGGTTGGGCAGGTCAGGTGCAGCTGTCTAAAACTGTCTGTGGGCTTAAGCAATGCTAATGAAGGCTCAGAGCCCTCACTGTCCATCTGCTCTCTCCTTGGGGCTACTACTGAATCTCCACTGCCTAAAGCTCGGCTTGCAATGGGTTGCAAAGCTCTTCACCCAGTCCATTCAGCCTGTGCCAGTGTTAAATGTTGAGTAGATTTGTGAGGCGCAGCTGTCCACAGCTGGACTAATCTTCTCTGAATATCAAAGAGCAGTGCTGGGATTTTTGGTAATGCAGAAATCTCGGTCTGGAGCATAACGTGAATTTTATGCTTATGTATTTCTGTGTTGAAAAATTGCTTTTAAAAAAAAATTTAATTAGACTGTCAGAATAAATAGGCATTAAGATCACACCCTGGAAGTCAGTGCATTTGGGGGCCCCTTCTGTCCTTAAACCTATTTGCAAGGCAAGAAGCAATGCCAGTGTTGGAGATAGAGAGCTTGGAGCTCTGTAAATTCTTTGCAATATCTGGGAGAGGGCATGGCCAAAACCCTGCAGTTATTTGATATGAAAAGGAACTCTCTTGCTTCCCAGGAGAAGGGCATTCCTTACAGTTTAGCAACTTGGTGGGTGGAGCAGTCTAGTATTTTTTTTATTGTTGGAATGATTCTGTGTAGTGTAAATCCTTTCTTTGTTTTGCATCCTTTGTAATTACTTTTGTTTCTTTTCATTTTCTTATCCCATTGCTGTTTCCAGTTTATTGTTCTTATCTCACCCTGTGATCTCTTCCTATTGTGGCACCCACTGGAGAATGGAGGGAAGTGGTTTGATGCCTTTTTACTGGGAGTACTAATTTGGAGAATAACAATCCTAAATCACAAGAAGTTTAACACAAGTTGCTCTGGACATTGCAGTTGCTGAAGTCTCCAAAACATGTCACTTGTCATGAGTTCCTATTGTATTGTAAGCAGCAAAAGCTTTGGCCTTTATGAAAATTAGAACATAGCAAAATTCAGACTTTGAGAAAGAAAAAAAATGAAACTGTTCTATTCAAAATGTTTTAGAACAGGTACAGAGAGCAGCTTCAGTTCAGCAGTGAGGCAGACTGTTCGGGGTCACATGCAGTCTTGGCAGAATAAAATTGACATTGATCTGGAGGAAGTTTATGACAGATGACTTTCCTACCCTGCTCAACCCTGACTTTTTTTTTTTTGTTGTTGTGTGGAATTGTTCACCACTACTGGCTTCATGGAGCCAATGTGCTGCAGGTAAATGTCATCAGCAGGGTTTTTCAGCCAGACATTTATTTTCTTTCCTGAAGTAAAAGTGTGATAGTAATCAGAATAAAACAGAGAAGCAAAAAATTCCTTACATGGAGGAGATCCTAAAGTTCCTGCTGTGTCAGAGACTGGGTAAGTTTAGCGTTTATAGCTGCTTTTGGGGTGTTTGAAGTGCCTGCTCATATGCATCTGGTGAGAGGTGGGGCAGGCCAGGTCATGCTGAGTGAGGCAGCACCCTGCCCTGCCCCAGACAGCTGGTGTTGTACCAATTATTTTTTTGCAATAAAAAAATTTAGGACGTCTAACCTAAAGCCTGAGCTTCAGTCTGTCACTAGAAAAATCTAGTCATGCCACATTAGATGAGGAACCTCTAGGATTTTTTTATTACATTGGGGAAATGACCCGAGTTAGAACTAATTTTCCTCTTGCACTGTTTGCTCTGGATCGGGTGTCCAGGCTGTTCAGTACCCTAATTACATGAACAACTTTGCTGGTGCACAAAAATGGACAGTGAGAGAATGAGAAAAAGGATCCAAGGGGAAAAGTGAGGCAACTTCTTTTGATGGCAGCACCAGTCTGTCAGCCTGGATGCGACACAACCCCCCTGTTTGTGTATGTGACACCCTAGTCTGAGAGGAAAGAGAGTTCCAAAATCCACACCAAATTTTATGTCTTGACAGGAGGAAATTTCTGACTTTGGTCTGATTAACTTTGAGAAGATTGAAGAATTGCTTGATATACTTTATTTTTATTAGGTCCCCATTTTGTTTCCTCTACACTTTGTTCTCCATTCTTTTCACTGCTTTGATTTAGACACTGTTTTACTATTTTTTCTTTCTGTATTTTTTGAAAAATTTCTGTTCTTTTCTTTAGTGCTTTTGAGCAAGGCTCAGAGCAAGGCTTGCAGGTTATTGCAAGTGAATTTCAGTTTCAGTAACTTTGTGGGGAATGATGTAGCTCTGGTGAATAATTGCTAGAAGACAGGTTTAAACATAGAGTAACTCTTAAAGCATCGTTACCCTGTAGAATAAACTAAAGTTGCTGGACAAGTAGCACATGTGCTGTCAGCAAGGATTATAGCAGGCCATATATACAAAAAAACACTAGATTTTTTTTTTCCTGGAGCACAACTGGTTGAATTTTGCTTCTGCATTCTGTAGCATAGAAACAATGGCAAACTTCAAAGCATAAGGACTGAAGGGCTCAGTAACAGTATATTGTGTCGCTGTCCAATTAAGAAAAGCAAAATAAAGTTCCTGAAATAGCTTTCAATTAACACTTACTGCGTCCCTCAGTATATCTGGTTTCTTAAAGGGCCATTAATTGTTAATATACAGCAATTAGCTCTTAAGTATGTGATTAATATTCTGTTAGATGCTTATTTAATGTTATTTGGCATTCATTACCAATTAATAGATATTTAAATGAAGGCTGCTTCCTCCTTAGCAGAATGTCTGATCTCCTTTTGCCCCTTCCATGATTACTTTCTGCTGTTTGTTTTTCTTCAGACCATTGCCTTTAAGGTTGTAGAATTATTCTTCTTCTTGTGGTTCACTTGGCTAAGCAGAAAATAATCAGTTTTCTAGTCCGTAATACCTATTCAGATAAGTGTGCTGGGATTATGGATGCATCAAAGCACATCAAAATTCATTCAGCAAAATATATCTTGACTCCCAATATAAAAGGTTTGATGAAAGAAAACAAGAATGTCATAGTGGTTGTTTTCCTGCTTCATCCTCTTTTGTTCCCCTTTTTCACGCCTTTTGTTCCCCAGCAATAGATGTGAGTAGGGCAAATGAGGCAGGGAAAATAAAGCAGCAAATAAATATGGTAATATGATTACCTTATGGAGAAAACTTTTAAATTGCTTTCCAAGAAGATGAACCTATTTCAGCTGTGTGGTACACAAAGCTGATGCAGATGGGAGAAATTGCGTTAGTTACCAATCATACCACCCTCATGAGGTCGGCATCCCATTGGTTGGCATTTGCAGTCACAATTGTCCTCTTTCAGTTTAAAATCAGATAGCATAAAAGGAAATTGTCAAGTCAATTCTTGCGTGTCCAGCTTGAGATGCATAAAAGGAGTCCAGTATTCAACAGCAGCAATAATCTAAACCTTGAAAATCCAGCCACCTTGAAAGCCTTTCCTGTTGTGTTAGCGAAAATAGCTAATCACTAAGCACAAAATAGTTTTGAAGGACCATTAGCTGCACTCATATTACTAGGTGGTCAATAAACAAGCAAATGCACTGAAATGTGTTCCAACTGTTGAATGAAGTTTGAATATATTCACTTCTCAGATTTATTTGTTAGGTTCAGAAAGAGTAGAGTTATCTAAGGAATAAAATGATGTAGAAATATTTCCAAATTAAGGATAAAGATTTCATTTTTCACGCAGCTTCTGCTGATGAACAGAATCTCTGTTATGAACCATAAACAGTTAAAATGCATAATGTATTTATTAGGAATGTAATTGTACACATATGCTCTTAAAATTGGTAAAAGCAAAGCTGTTGTTTTCCATCTTTGGTTATTGCGTATATGCCCTTGCACCATGGGAAATGCTTAAGGGAGAGTGAAATGCTCTTTCCGTTGGCATTTTAAAGTGCTTTATAAAGCACTTTAGTTAATACTTGAAATTTATAACAGTTGAAATTTAAAATTGCAATTCTTAGTTAAGACTTTACACCTGCCAGAATGTCCTGCTTTAGGAGGGTAGCACATTAAGTCTTTACATTAATTTTCATTTCCAGTTCTTGATTTTTTTTTCAGTCTCCAATGTTTCAGAATTTTATTTCTCTCAGCCCTGCTGTTCAATGGAAGAAATCTCAGAAACATTTATGATTATTTTTGAAAACTTGTGGGATGCTGGAATGCAAACATTGCATCTTTCTTTAAAGAGGTCATGGAATTAGGACCAAAAAAAAAAAAGTCAGAATTGGCAACAATTCAAGTTATTTCAATTCCTCAGAAAAATCTGGAACAAATAATTCAGCAAAGAATTTGCAAGATGGCAAGGAAATGAGCAAAGCCAGAGCAACAGAAGTACTGAGAGAGCCAGTTAGGGAAGATGCCCGCTTTGATTTGTTGCTTGTTGATGGAGAGGAACTCATGAGGGGAGATAGGGGGCCATCTTGGCCAGAGCAACCACAAAGAGATCTCTGTTGACATGAGGAAAGTACCAAAAAAACTTCACACCTGGACATGAGGAGAGGAGACTCCAGCCACCAGGCAGGATGCTGTTAGGAATTGACTACTAGGTTATTAATTTAATGGAATACCTGTAAGGACAAGTACAAAATAACCCCTCACAGCTCTTTATACCTTGTTTTATCAAGAAGCCTATACTTGTATGAACGATTAGGGAACTCCAGGAACTTATGATAACCTCTTGAAACCTCTTATTGTTCTTTTTTTCTCCTTTTTCTTTTTTTCTTTTCCTCTGTATGATTAATTATACCAAGAATGCAAGCATTGGTTAAGAGGCACATGATAGATCTGAAAGATGAAAAAACCTAATTAAAAAAAGGTATGGTATAGGAACATTTGTTTTAGACCGAATTTAGGGCTTCTAATCAATACTTAATTATACATAATCGTTTATTGGGGAGAAAAGTAAAAAGTCAAATCAGGCTTGTAGAGGATATCTTTCAAAGGGAGAGAATACAGTCAGTTAGTTGAAGATAAAAGCACATTTTTCAATCAGATTCACCAATCAATTGTTCTTGGCACAACTAAATACATGGTTAGATGTGTTTATAGGTTGAACCCTGAAGCTTTTAAAGGCTGCTCCATGCATCTGACAATTCAAGTCTGGCTCTATCAAGTCAGGGCAGGGAAGCAACTCATCCAACTGCTCTGTTAGTACTTTGCACTCTGAATTATTTCAAACATAAAAATTCTTAACTTGAACTTCAGATTAATTTAATCACCAACACTGCTAACAGAAGACAATGTGGCTTTGTGGGCCAGTGCAGCCAGAACTCCTCTGCCTTCTGCATAGCCAAAGCCAGTTTATTTGTGCGAAAGTTGGTTCTGCAGTGTTTAAAACAGATCACTCTCTTCATACTTCTGCTTAATGCCTGCCTCCCAAAGCTTGGTCTAAATACATTGTTTTAAGCAGTTTTAAGAAATTGCTTTTCTCTCTACTAATAAATCACTCACAATCGAATTGTTAATTGGCAAACAGAAGGCAGTGGTGTATACATTCTGTGGATTTGAACCTCTCTGCTCTGGGATAAAGGAGTGATTAATAAACATTTCACACTGAATTTCTACTGTAAGAAAAACAATAATATTCAGTGACTAACTTTTACTTAGGCTTCAGTTCAATTCATTCCTGTGCGTCTGGAAAGGAGAATATTAACCTTAAAAACCATGAGTAATTGTATTTCAGCAATGCATAGTGAATTTATTCAACTCTTCAGTCCCTTAGTAACTTCCTGCACCTTAACTTGGCATCTCCTTTCTAAGCTTGCATCTGACATTTCATTACCTCTGAGTATTCAAAAAATACCCCAAATGGTACTGATTTCAGATGGTAAGACACTTCAAACTAGGGCTTTTAAAGGGTTGCATAAGCTTTGAATGATCTCATGTTGTTGCTTTATAGATTCCTCTGACCCTTCTATTTTTATCACGTTTCATGGCCAAATTCAGCACAGGAATAGAGCCTGCACTTAGTTGTAGCTAAACTGAATTGAGATTTCAGCATCCTTTAAACTACCATTGTACTGACTGTTTATTATTACATTTTCAGGCTTCTTTCACCTTGATAAATTAGTGTTTGCTTTACTGTGAGTGTGGTAAATTAGTGGAGCCTTTTAAAAGGTGTCCTTCATAACTGAATCCCAACAGAACTAAATTTCCCAGGGAATTATTAAGCAAAGTGGGAGGAAAAAAATTCTTTGAAGGCTGCACCAGTCTAGATTCTGAACTTCACAATTGTAGCCATCTTAAAGTGAGGAAAGAGAAACCATAGCAGAAAACAATACTAATTTTTGTTATAAATTGTGGATTTTGTTTTGAAAACATTTAAGGAAAGAAAAAGATTGGGTTTGCATTTTTGCATGATTTTTCTGTTTAAGTAAGAAGTACCTGATTTTGAGCAGATATCGATGTATCATTAACAAGATAATACTGCACAAATCCACAAAGCAGGTCTTAATGTAATAAAAAGTCTATTTTCTCTACATTTCCTACTTGTGTGTCTTGTTCATGCAGTAGAGATGTCATAGTTATACTGAGAGGCAGAAAAAGAAAATCAGATTCCCGTGACAGACATTTGGCCATTGACTCATTGGAGAGAGTCCAGAGGAAGGCCACCAATATGATTAAAGGGATGGAACACGTCTCCTGTGATGATATGCTGAGAGAATTGGGATTGTTCAGCCTGGAAAAGAGAAGGCTTCAGAGTGACCTAATTGTGCCTTTCTAGTACCTGAAGGGAGCCGACAAGAAAGATGGAAAGAGACTATTTACAAGAGCATTTAGTGACAGTACAAGGGGGAATGGCTTCAAACCGAAGGACAGTAGGTTTAGACTGGATATTAGGAAGAAATTCTTTACTGTGAGTGTGTCAAGGCAGGGCAACAGAGAAGCTGTGGTTGCCCCAGTCCTGGAAATGCTTAAAGCCAGGCTGGATGGGGCTCTGAGGGACCTCGTCTAGTGAAAATTACCCCTGCTCATGATGGGTAATTGGAACTAGGTGATCTTTATGGTCCCTTCCAACCCAAGCCATTCAATGAATCTGTGATTCCATGATTCAATGATTCTATGACTTTTACATTTTCCCCATGCAAAAAAACCAAAACAAACCAAAACAAAAACAAAAAAAAAAAACAAAAACAAGAAGTCTTCTCCCATCTCTGTTTTTCCTGATGGCAGGCCTCTCCCTTTTAGGAGGGTGGCAGCCACATCCATCTCTCTGCTTGCCCTGTGTTCCTCTGACTGTGGCATTTTCACTGGCTGTTTTACATCCTTCTAATCTGGGAAGCAGTTACCACCACCCAGAAATCCCAAGGCCATATGAGTATCACAGAATTTCAAAATCTAATCAGTGGTTTTCACCTACCTTCAAAGTCTCACACAGGCACAATTACAATGGACAATGGCCAGGAGAGACTAAACTGCATAAAAAGACAGAAGCTGCAAACTGAGATAGAAGCTAAAATCTGCCTAATGCACTACTTCCCCATCCCCAATATATTAATTATATTGGCACACTATGGAAATCTTCAGCAAACAACCCCCAACAGGACCTTTTTATAAGATGCCAAGGATAGTAATGTGGGGAAAAAAAAAAGTGTGCGTCCTTCTTGAAGCTGAGGGAATGCCAGGAGTTGAATACAATTCATAATGTGTTCCACTTCACCTTCTCAGTTCCTATACTTCTGCCTTTCTGCCTGAATAAACTCTCGATTTCATGGCAAGTATAAATGCAAGGTTAAGGAGAAATGACCATTTGGCCTTCATTTTATTGTAGATTGTTCCTAGAATGTTTGCCCTTGTTCTGCTGTTTGCTTTTGGTTAAGAGCTGAGCTCTTGCGGTTCACCCAGAGGTGCCCTGGAGTCTTCTGTCCTTCCATCTTATCACCTGACAGCAATGACTGTATAGTGTAATTAAAAGTCAATGCTAGCTTTTGGGATATATTGTATAATAAAAGAACCATCTGAAATTAGGACTTAAATAATGAAGGGTTCAGGGACATGTAGTCTGGTATTTGTTATGCATTTTAATAGAGGAAGTTTGCAGCTAATTGGAGGCTAACTAAACCCTTTGGACACATTTCAAGTCACGTCAGTCCTTTTTTTTCTCCCAGAGGAATCTGATAGGCCACGCAGCTCAGTACTGCCTTGTTCTATCTTAATTACCACATTGAATTGTGCTAATGTAGGTTTACTTTAGAGGCATGTGTTATGTTTATAACCCAGGCAAGAGATTCCACTACAGTTTTCAGAATCTAGTTTAAATACTGCTCTATCTGCAAATAGTAGAAGAAAACATTCAGACTAATTTCCTTCTCTAACTAATGCATTGTAACCCATGCATTTGTCTAGAGAAAGCAGGTCACCTGAGTTACTCTGACCCATCCCAGCAGTTTGTAAACAAGGTTGTCATTATTCTCTGAGATATGACTAGATCTGATTTTATAAAATGTTGCACTTTTTATTGGGCTACAAGAATGGTCCTTGCCATGAACACACATTCTTCATAGTGGCACTAAAAAGACTCGCCACTTTTAAGTATGTTAAGCCTGTGAATGGAAATCTGTATTATTCAATGTGTCTAATGAAAAAACATTATGACAACCCCATTTATTAGCTGCTTGTGGAATTTTTGCAAAGCTTGATCAGTGAACCTAGAAGGCTGACCCCTCATAATTCAGGCTGAAGTTAGGGAGAAGCAGAAGCACTTAAAAAAAAAAAAATGAAAATCCGGCCTGTTAAATTTTTTAAATGTCAGGAGAAAATGCTGAATAATGCAAAAATCACAAGTGTGAACAAATGTCTCATACTTTACCAAGATGTATTGCATGCACGCTCAACTTTTTTAAGGAATTGGCAAAATAGTTGAGTTAAAAAAATAATTTGATTTTGGTTTTTTTTGGAGGTTAACATAGAAAAATTTGATCCAAAATATTATAATTACCTCATCTCCAGTTTTCCATGAGTCTGGAAGCAAAGTGGTTAGTGTGAATATATACAGGCAGAATTCCAAGTCTGGAGATACTTCTCTGTTCTATAGAACTAAGACTTTTGGCCAAGAAAGCTACCAGCAGCAAACAAATATATCTCAGAAATCTTGTGTCTTCCTGTCCTTCCCCTGCCTCCAAAAAAATAAATGAAATTAATTTTAACTATGCATATGTACCAAAGATTTTAATTCATAGGACTTTCATAGCTACCTAAGCTTGTTTTGGTATAAGGAAAAGGCATAGAGAACAATTTTTCTTTCTCTACTCTCTTGAATTGACTATTTATTATTGCGGCATGGGTGCTTGGTGTAAAAAAGGTGATGGATACCCTATCCACATCAACGTTTAGGCAATGTGCAGAAAATGACATTGAATAAAAACCGGTCTAATTAGTGAGTGACAGAGTATGTGATCCAGACCAGGAAACAACACTGGACTTGAACAAATGTAGGACAGGAAGGCTCTTCAAGTGTGAAAGTAAGAGATGACCTCAGGTCTTCTCTTTAATTGTTGCAATAGGCTGCCTTGCTGTTATGGCAGCATGATTTCTGGAAAAGGAGGGTAAGCAATTTTTCCTTGTCATCCTTGTCCTGGTTCTTCATTCTCTCTCCCTCTTCCTTCCTCTTTGCTTGTCAAGTCCACAGATAATCTTCCAGTTCTACTGTCAAAACTCACTCATTTCATGGCCTCACATTTGAGCACTAAATATTTTCAATGCAGAAGTACTTCTTCTGTTATTGCGTCATGAAAATATTTCAGGAAGAAACTAGTCTGCCCAAGTGTAAAAAAGGAGACAAATTTACAGGGGAAATAATAGAAAAACAAATGTGCTGGGGATATCTGAAAAATTACTGGCAGCTACTTCTGGTTGAATTGAAGAAACTATAGTTTGTAGTAAAACATGACAGTTTTAGTATTTAGTCTGAGCTCAACCACTTTTCATGCTTAAATCTGATCCATTCTACATTCTGGAGAGAACAGTTGATACCTTCAGCAGTTCTATAGAGGAAAAACTTACATTTCATTATATATTTTCTATTCATTTCATATGAGAATATAGGTCTTATTTTGATCTTTTTTAAAATTGAAATTAATTAGAGATTAATTAAAATTTCCTAATGAAATATTTTTATTCTTTATTGGACTTCCTTATCGTTACATTTTTCCTGAGCACAATTTGTGTTCTGTGCAACAGAATTTTTTCCTGCTACTTAGTTTTTGAGTTAATTTATGTATTTTTGACAAGTTAAATCATCTTATATAGACCTGTTCATGTGCAGTGTTTTACATCATTCTTACCCTTTATTATGCTTACTTTAGCCCCTTGTGCCTTTCCTTCATAATTTGATAGATCTATAATTCTGCAATAATTTATGCTTCCTCCATTTGCAATGCTTTACCTGTTACATTTTTCCTTTGATTTGACAAGCAAAATCTGCCTAAGCTTTTTATTTTTTATTTCATAGTCCTATTTTGATTTTAGCACTGACTTGTAAGGTATAGCTATAAAATATTTTATATTTAGTTATCCTTTTCATTTCTGACTGTAATAATTAGTGGTTTTTTTCAACCAAGTAATGTCAATTCAGTTATTCTTTTGTAGATTAAACATAATTCTGTTTTCCTGGATTCAGCTCTGTTCTCTCTCTGAAGACTAGTTAACTATTTAGCATACAGTTCTCATATTTTCTAACATTTCAGTATCTGTTAAACTCTGCCTCTTGATTGGCAGCTGAAACTTGAGTTTAAATTCTGAAATATAACTAAAGGGTCATGAAGACTAAAGATAATGAGGGTGGCAGATAGGCATTATACTGTGAATATGCCTAAACTGTTCTTAGAGTTCATCCTGGGAATTCATCTTTACTTAGAGTGCTTTCATCTGATAGTTGTCTTTTCTACTGAAATCTCACAGTCCTCTGATATTCAGAAGTTTGTTCTTTTAATGGTCATAGAATAAAAAAAGGGTGTCATTTTTTTCTTTTCCTACTTGTGAAACTCTCTTCCTCTTTAAAAGTAATGTATTTAGTTTGAGCCAAGTCCAGTTGGCAAGGAAAATACTGGTTTTGTATCAGTATACATTTTTAAGTTATTTCACAGAAGTGTCTAACTAACAACTCCAAATAGTAACTCTTAATTAGAGCTATATTACAGAGGTCTTATTGAAAGTTATGTCTTACTGAGAGTCTACATATGTAACCTTTTAAAAGAGTCACTCCTTGAATAATAAGAAGTTTTAAATCATATCCTCCTGCATCACATCCATGCCCACAGGTGCTTTAGGTACTTATGTTCTCTGTGCTCCAGGGTCACTTCAGTTTTCATTTACAGAATTTGCACATCTAGATGTGATTTAGAACATCAAATCTCTCTATCTGGCATTATCAGGAATCTTCAAACAATCTTTTCTGCACTCTTTTTCTTCTATAAAGTTATTAAAAGGTTGAAGCCCAGTTTCTGTACCCAAGGAACTGGGCAAAAAATATCAGAATGTACCTCACACTCTTTTTCTCTTCACTGCTCTCTTTGTGAAACAGCTCTCTGTGCCAGTCACCTTGAACAGAAAAAGCAGAATAAAGAACAGGGCTATAGTATCTGATGATCTTTGCCCATTTTCCACCTCCCATTTACTTAATCTCTGAGAACTGGGTAAACAGTCCTCACTTTCCTCATTGTTGATACACATGCTGAATCGGGTTTTTTTTTCTACTGAGTAATGGAAAAGACAGCCTAATTATTGGTGAACTTCTAAGCAGTTTTTGAGATATCATTACTGCTAAATTTGATGTTATATTTTCATACCTACTATACAAAATGCTGGATGCTGTTTTAAAAGCAAATTAAATTGAATTATATTAAGCAGAAGCATATTCAGTAAAATACACATTATTGCTTCCCCCTTTTTTTTTATCAGAGAAGGATAAAAAGATCCAGATATCACATGTATTCCCTTGCAGAATGTTCTGAGGCACAGTGGTATGTCACTTTGAAATCAGATGTAAGATATAGCAGTGCTTATCAAACCAATACAATTCAATCACAGGCTGAGATTCAGAGCTTTATATGAAGACACAACATGTTCATGGAATTGGTCAGATATAGCCTTATATGCAAGAAGTAAGATCAGTAAAAAATCCAATTCCATGCTTGATCAGAAGCAAGTGACAAGAGAAAGAAAGAAAAAAAAAAAAAAACAAAACCCAAGACAGGAAGAACATGGTATTTTTGAGATGAAAAATAAATTGGTCTGGTTCTACCAGGCAGTTTGGCAGAGTGGCATTTTTCTATGGCATGAACCAAATGGTCAGATTCCTAGATATAAATAATGGTCACGACTTGGAAATATTGTTTTTGCAGAGAAGAGAAAAAAC
The DNA here is from genome assembly GCA_013401135.1 of Cettia cetti. NCBI lineage: Eukaryota > Metazoa > Chordata > Aves > Passeriformes > Sylviidae > Cettia > Cettia cetti. Next base: position 105,116 of record VZUI01026958.1, on the reverse strand, counting down.
AAGCATACAGAGAAAATTAAAGGACAGCATCAAGAGCATAGGAGGGTCAGCTGCTGGAATAAGGCTCAGTAGCTACAATATGGCTAGAAAAGGTTCTAGAAACAGAAATATAACCTCCCCTTTTTAGCCACTACCAGATCTTTCTTTTTCTCTTAGGCTGTTTGTGAAGCACCCTGTGTGCTGAAGCACCCTGTGGCAGAGAAGTTTAACACTGAATGTGGTACTATGTGGTGTGATTCTCGGGGTGGTCCTGAGCAGGGCGAGGAGGTGAACACTAGTGACCCTTGTGAGTCTCTTCCAGCTCAGGATAAGCCATGATTCTATGGTATTCCTTCTGTTGGTGAGAACAACAGGATATGGATCAAGGATGAGGGGTAAAATGGCACCAGTCAATCCAACAAGGCAAAGCTCTGAAGGAAGTGGCTCTGCAGAAGACTGTCCCTGAGAGCCAAGGCAAATGGTTACAGCCTCACCTACCCTCCAGCTCAGCTGGCAAACTTTTGAGGGGGCACAGAGCTAGTCATGCTCTGTGAGTGAGTTGGCAAAGTAGCTACTGCAATATAGACAACCGGGCAGGGCAATCAGACTTTACAGCTTTGCATAATTTAGTTTGAGGATTATGTACAGCATACCTAAAAAAATGTGACAGATGCAGCATTGAACTTTGAGGATTAAGGGTCTGTACAGTGAAATATGCCACTATGAATATTTACCCACTCTCTTGGAGTAACAGGTTTTTAATGAGTCACTAGCCAGTGACATTAAACCATATACTAACACTTGGGGGAAGTAGTATGATAGTCTGTGCTACAATATTATATTTGTATAAGTGATTATTCCATTACTGTATTGCAACCTTACTCCTCAGCAAGACAACCGGAAACGAGATATAGGTGTATACATAGGGACAACTTCCAAGGCAAAATTCTGAATGGAATTTTAATAAATGCTCTTTTAGATGAGCGGTAAGCTAAAAGTGTGAATCCTTTTGTCAAGATCATTCAGTGTGGTGTGGAAGAATGCCTCAAATTTGTAGACATACAAACTAAACCTGGAGTTCGATTTGAAAGCAGTCTTTGCTCAATTCTGCTATCATTTGGATACATGCACACATTTTTCTATGCATAAGTAAAAAAAGTGGTGTGTCAGCTGTGTAATTTTGAGGTTAAGAAATGACATGCAATGGATGTCCTGAAAAATTACATGGACTAGAAATTTGTTAAATAGATATAGAGAGCTGCCAAGTTTAGGAATTCTGGATCTAGACCCCCTGGCAGAATAGTCACAAAAGTGAGATAAGAAATACAATTTTTTACTCACTGAACTGCTATCCTGAAAATAAATTAGTGAAAATTACTGCAGTATCCCATTTATTAATGACTGACAAAAAAGTCAACTGGATCAAGATAAAAATCTGCCTTTCTTTGGGATTTGTGTACTATAAATACAATTACCACACACATGCCCATCTACTGCAGGGGAGGGGGGAAAGAGAGTCTTAGAACTATTTACTAATACTTAATACTTGTAATAATGGAAGTATTTCTGTACAGAGGCCTTAAGATGTTCGTTGTGCTTGACAAATAGACATTTGTTCAATTATATAGAAAAGAAAATTCATAAAACCTTTAAGTTAACTGGTTAAAATAAAGTCCATAATTTGTAAGGGAGTATAAAAGAGCATAAATGAGATTTTTTTTTCCCTTCCTTCAGAAGGATCATTGTCAAACAATGCATGCTTCAGTGCACTGAAAGCTGTTAACAGAGAACATGGAAAAGACAAAGACATTTCTAAATCCATCAGACATTCATGACAAGCAAAAAATCCAATGCAGAGAAGAATGATCTCAGAAAAGATTCACTTATTTTCCTTTCTGGCATCATCTCACTGACTGTAAAAGGAGCAACAGCTTCCTACCACTACAGTTAGATTCTAAAAAAGATTTCACTAGCATGAAGCAAAATCAATTTATAAAAGGTTATCATTCAAATGTGATTTTTCCTTTTACTTTCTGTACAAGCAGGAGTGTGAGGAAAGGAAGAAAATTTTGCAGCCTGTCTTCTTTTTTTCTTACTAAAATGACAATATATTTCTTTGGGGCACAACCTAATTTTTGATTATGTACATCAGCCTTTGGATTCTGACCCTTAGCAAAACTACTGAGTTTGACTACAAACACTAACGTAGCCCAAGTGTTAGATAATACTTCAAAGTATTATCAACAATAATCAAATAGGGAGCAAAGTTTGAATAAGAAGTTCTCTATCCAGGTGTTCAATTTGATTCATTCTCTCCCATAGCCTTCCTCTGGGGGCAAACTGTAGTTTTTGAACAGTATTTTAAATTAATTTTCTTCCTGAAAGCCCAATCATTAAAATATTTACAAGCTACTCTGTTTTATATTAAAATAAAAAAGGTCAGAATGATTATTTTAAGCTTTAGAGGGAAATTTTCAAGCTTTTGTGACTGCCAGCAGCACTTGCATTTATGGTCTTGAAATATCATAACTTTTTTATTTTTTTTTTGCATGCATGATCAAATCTGCATGTAAACCTGCCTCTTCAAGTACCTTTAAATCAGATTTTTGTTTCTTCTGAAACCTCAACACAGAAAAATGCATACGTTTATGGTGAACATGGAAAAGAATTACAGGGATCAATGGAACAGGGAAGAAGTGGTTTGGTGATCAGGGATTTTACTCATTCTTTGCTCTGTGTTGTATGATAAGTACAGCAGGGCATGTGACAGCAGTGGTTGCAAGTGCCTAAGCGCAAAACACTTGGTATTTCCTAGACAGTTTGAGACAGAAGTTCTCCACTGGTGCTGGTGTTCACATAACCTCTTTACTTCTGCTCCTGAGCAGAAACGAGTGAGGGAGGTTACAGATATGTTTTTTTTAAATGTCTGAAGAAGACCTTAATTTATTGCCCTTTTGAGCAGAAAGTGAGTTATCACTAAGTATGTTTGAAGTCCATTACTTTTCTATACACTTCTTTTCTTCACCCCTGATATGGCCGTGTTTTAATTGTTTCCCATAACAGAGACTGTCAGGTGAAATGCTACCAAATAAGGAAAAATGTTAAACAAAAATAGCACTTCTGAACTCATTATAACTGATTTTAAACAATCCTTGATGCTGTTATGAGTGTTCTGAAATAGTCCTTATCAGGTTTTATTTCCAATTTTTGTGTGTAATCATACACAAAATGAAAGCAAATGAAAGCAAATGAAAATTTTTCCTCAGAGTTATAATGACACTTGTAGTCTGTCACTTGGTACTAGCGCCAAAAACAAGGACGAGTTTTACAGTTCTAGGGTTACTCAATTTATTGCTTATAATTTACAGAAGTTTGCCTGATCTCCAACTGCAAGAAAATTCCGTGCCTTGTTTTTGGTTTTTTTAAAATTTAATTTAGAAATTAAAGCATCTTGAGTGCAAAGTAAATAACCAGCAAAGCACAGTTATTACAGATTATGCACAAATAAATCTTTTGGAGCAGCCCTTATGAAGCCCATGATGTATCTCTCAGGGGAAGATCCAACTGTCATTGATTTCTTCAGTTATCTTTGTGGGACATAGCATTAATCCATTTTCAAATCCAACTTTTAAGTTGTCAGGTTGCTTTCAAATGTGAGGGTAAACAGCAACAGAAAGGACAGCAAACAGTAGTTAAGTGTAAGCCAGATTTACTTAGCACGGACCCCTGAAGATAAAAAAATATACACAGGTCTGCCATATCAAGTTCAGAAGGAGCTATTAGCATAGTATTTCACAAAATTGAAAGCAATGTTGGCTTGTTTCCCAAAACAATCCAAACTTCTCTGATTTACAATGGGGACATACTAGAGTCAGTGCAGAACTGTGGCTACAACTTATTTTGAATCCTTCAAGCTTTCTCGCGTCATTGAAGGAGAGGAAGGAATGCAGGTGGGAGCTCATAGGCACTGAGATAGGATCATGTATTCCTCATTAGAAGTCTGTTGTGCTCAGAGAGGCGGAGGTGGTCCATAGTAACACCATAGTCATTTGTTTACAGTTTTTTGGGAAACTACTCATGCTGACATTAAAATGTTTTTCCCAGTCTGGGAAGCAAAATAACTCTGACTACACTGAATCAGGCTGGTCTTGAAAGTCTTTTGAATTAGTTAGTTTTTGCCAGTAGAACACGTAGAACCTTAAATATGGTATATGAGAAGGTCCATCACCACATAATCTCTTCCATGTTTCTGTCAAATTTATGAATAAAAGGCCTAATGGTTTCTGTGTCTTTTGAACTTGCAACCACTTCACTAAAATTTTAACTGCCTTTTCAGCAGAAAACCAGGTAGATTTTTATAAGATAAGACACCTGAACAAAATAATTTTTTGAAAATGTAACAGCTTCACTACAGGAAACTAAGCTCTAAGACTGCTCAGTTGTTTCATGGAAAATCAAGTTGGAATTATTTCCCAGATTTGTAATGCTCTGTTAAAACAAAGAAGGTAATAACATATCACTTTTACTTTGGTAAAGATAAGGTCTTTTCAGTCTATGATTTTATTAAGCAGAAAGCAACAAGCCTACCATGAAGTCGGTCTGTATTGGCTGGAGACCAGGGATTTCAGTGTTATTAACACAGAGGAAGGTGAGATGAGATCCTCTGCCCTCCCTGTTTACTTTAATGTCGTGACAAAGACCTCCTGGGACCACGTTTGCAGCTGATCAATTATAAATTTTCCGACTGCCACTTGCAGGAGACAAGAACAGAAAAATTGCACTGTGAAGATGCAATGAGCTTATCTGAAATATTTTTTTTTTCTGTTTATTTTATTTGTGGGATATTTTCATAACCTTGCACATATAATTTCTATTCCACTGGCACGTGCTATGCATATACGCTGAAATTAATTTAATTTTTCTGCAGATATGGATGTATGCTTATATAAGTGGATTAGGATCTGGAGAATTCAGATGGCTTAAAGGTTACTGTTTCTTAAAAATTTTTTACTGATTCATTTTTAAGCTGATTCTTTCCCATTCTTTACAGACTCTGCATAGTTAACAGATAGAAAGCTTTTCATTTGAGCTATATCTGCATTTCCAGAACATAAGCATAGCCAGACAGAGAAAGAAAGAGCAACTTCCACTGTCTATAGATCTCGTCTACATACTGGCTATCTAATAGATGAGATCAAATGTGCTGACTTAGAAAGGAAGGGATAATTTATAGGAAAGATAACTACGTTCTTTTTCTGTATGTCATCTCTAATGGGCCTGTTTTTGCAGGTAATAAAAGCAGACAGTAGCATATGCACTAGATTTTCTGCACACACATCAGAATTCAGATGTTTAAGTGGGCTTTTGCCCCCCAACATCTTTTTGGGTGCTCATTGAAGACAAAAGAGGCTGCCTGCTGCATGCCACTGCTCAATAGTTCACCCACTGAGACTCCTGAACTCTTCAGGCAAAACCCTTTCACAGAGGGCCACGTGGTCTTGGCTGATGAGTCTGCTTCTGCAACGCCTCTACATTCCTCTCTAAATGTGCTTGAGCACTTAAAAATCTTTGACTTCAGACCCCATCAGAAGTCCTTCCACTATGAGCGATGAAATCACTCCAGATGTAGAGTATGGGTAGTGTGCAGCACTCATAGCTGTCTTCTCACAGAATAAACTCTTGGATGCATGCAGTGCTGTGTTGGGAGACAGGTAGTTTGCAGGGGTCAAGCCCTAAGGCATGTTTTAAGAGGCCACTAAGTAGTATTATGCATCTATGATTTTCTTAAGCACAAATACACAGAGACTTTAATTAAAATGGACTAAAATTCTAGTTTTGTGCAAAGATAGTGGGCAAGGCAGAGGTGGGGGAAGGGAAAAGCAGGGAAGGGAATGAAAAGGTGGGAAAGATAGGCAGATTTGTTGATTTGAGTGTTCTGTTACAAGGTAAATATGTAGGTAGTGTCTTTTTCATAGGATCTTTTCATAGGTATTTTTTATTTAATACTCCTCTTCCACAGGGATACACTTAGTATAAGTAGAAAAAAAACCACTAGGAACTATTGTGAATGAAAAAACTGATTATTGTCTAAGAGGCAGGGCACATAATTCAGAAAAACTCAAGAGATTTTGTGGTATGTGAAAATGTAGGTCAGTGGATGCAGAAAGTGAACTGTCAGTAAGTTCTTGATAAAATGGAACTCCACTGGAGTTTAGTCTGAAATGAAGTGAGAATGCCATCAAGGTTCCCCTAACACTGTCAGTAAAATACTCACTCAAGAGCATCACTAACTAGCACAGAGATGTAATACATTATTTACCGTTCCAGGAAACACTTTAATTTTCTGTGTGTTTCAACCAGATGAATCTTCTGTGGAACCCAATTCAATTGACCCTGGGGCAAAGGCAAAAACCATCATTTGTTCTCAATCTTTGTAGTCCATACATTCAGGACCCTTTCTTTGGGATGTTAGAGGATCCTGTGCAGAGAACTGGGGTTTAAATATACTTATAAGCAGAACATATCAAACCTGATCTCTTACAAAAATGAAAAGCCATTGAAGTTTGAGATGAAGTCTGAGAAATATTCTTCTTCCTCTGGAATTAAATGAGCTGGCAGCATGTATAGCTCTGACTAGTAATCTGCAAGTAAATCAACACCAGCCCCATGATGTGAAAAGCCTTCTGTGTGTCAGTAATACTGTATTATATGAAGAGGACGGTCTAAAGCCAAAATACATGGGAGAAAATGCATATTGATAAAATTGTATATCTATTTTTTGGCAGTACAAGTGCTCACAAGAAAATGGGAGTCTGACTCCAAGAGAATGTGGCTCACAGATCTACAACCAACACATTTCATTAGGGTTGCTCTCTCCCACACTCTGTCTTCTCAAGCATGATTTTAAACAGAATATTGTGATTCAAAATAAATATTCTCACCTCCCACAAGAATATACTCTTCTGTTTCCTTGTGTAAAGGTTGTAGCTATTGAAGAATTTGTTCTTTTTTGCAGCACATGCTTCACAATTTGTTGCTTTACTCTAATTTTGTCTCATTAGCAAAACATAGCCAGTTTTGGGCTTTTGGGAGGGAATTTGTGTGAATTTCTTTTACATTTTAAAAGACAGATGACAAGTTTTGCTCTTAAGTTTGTGAGTTTGACTGAATAGTACACTATGTTAGTTTCATCCAATGCATGTACTGTGTTATCAAAAAAAGTAAAATTTACCTGTTTATGGAAAAAAAAAATTCTTCATTTTTCAGTAGCGAGTTTTTTTATGAAGTTATTTTTTCTTTACATTGCAGCTCTGCAGTTAACAATCTTTTTACTGTGGAATAGCATTGACACATTCTTGTTGCTCTCCACAGGCAATGTTCACAACTGTCTGCTTCAGGCATATAAATTAAGCATCTTTAGTTTCCCTGAATTGCCTTCCTGCTTGTGTTGACCTGATTTCACAGACTACAAAAAGGAACTATGGCTTTTACCTTTGGTCCTCTGACTGGAGACTGCATTAACTATCCCAGGGAAATGGTTTGAATGTCCATTCCTCCCAAGTAAATTAATTAACATCCTTGTTATGAAACAGTGTCCATCCTCAGTAAGGTTACACACGATTCAAACAGCGATCATTTAGCCACCCATTTCTTGAGGTTCTTCATACAATGGGTACACCACATGTCACAGTCATCTCTGTCAGAGTTTTATGGGCATCAGATTTTCACTCTGCTGTGTTTAGGCTCCATGCATGTCAAGACAGAGCAGAAAAGGGGAAGGCTTTGTAGTATAGAAATCTTCACCTTGTGCATAAGCCTGTTGGATCAAAGCTGCCTCTTATTCATTTCACAAAGAATCAGCAGTAGATCTAGAACCATCTCATAGACACGTCGAGTTTGCCTAGGCAATTATTTTTAAAGTCTGAAGGCTCCTTCCTTCCTTCCTTCCTTCCTGCCTTCCTTCCTTCCTGCCTTCCTGCCTTCCTGCCTTCCTGCCGTCCTGCCTTCCTGCCTTCCTTCCCTCCTTCTTTCCCTCCTTCCCTCCTTCCTTCCCTCCTTCCCTCCTTCTTTCCCTCCTTCCCTCCTTCCTTCCTTCCCTCCCTCCCTCCTTCCCTCCCTCCTTCCATACCTTTCTTTTTTTTTTGGAAAATATATTTTATATATTAAGTCTTTCAGTTCATTAAGCACTGAATTGCCTGGTGATATTAGGTATTGTAGAAAAAATTTCAAGTGGGAAGTACTTCAAAGTGAAATTATGCTAGAACTAAAATATCTCTTCCCTTATTAGGCAGGTGTCACTTGGAGAAAAAAACTGAAAGGTAGATTTTCCTTCATAATTTTACATTTAGAACTTTGAGGTCGCCAACTGCAGCTTGAGATGGTCAGTGACAGATATAAGTAATTTTGAGTGAGTTATTTTAGAATATTTCAGGGAAAATCATATTTCTAATGCAGTTCTGTATTTCCAAAGGCAAATCAGAGTTCTACCTTTCTGTTTTCTATATACATGTAAATATGCAGAGAGAAAGGGAGAGAGGGATATCTTCTATAGATATATGTAGACATATGTATTCCTGGTGACACATATTTAAATACATAGATGCACATATATTTGTACACAGCTGTATATTTAGAGAGACAAAAAAGAGAGGCAAGAAAGATTCTGTTCTTTTACTCAGTCAATACAAAGATTTTAATGGAATTTATTACCTTTCATTAAAAGTTGCCTACGTAAAACCTTTTTTTCTTTTTATTAAGTCAGAGGGGTGGTTAGAGGAAAACCCCCCAAAACCTCTAATTATCTCTATTGTCTTAGTTCAGCAGAGGCAGCATGTTCTTCAGGATTCAAGCTGAGTGTAATGCAGATCTGTTGATATCTATGGTTATCCTTAGGGTTGCAAACTTAATTCCTACGTGACTTTGCAGAAGAATCCAGTAGAGAACGTTATCACCATCACCAGAGAAAGGGTACTGTCAACAACTGCCTGTGTGATCAGACACTTATCTTTTGATGTTCAGTTACCTTCTGCCTGTTAACCTTGTCAAGGAGGGGCACAGAGGGGAGCACCAACCAAATGAAACCTGCGGTAATTACTGTAATTCGGAAAGAAATATATTCACTGGAGGCAGGCAGTTCCACCCTCACAATCAACCTTTCTGCAACTCAAGGAAAACACAAACATGGCCTGGCTCAGACAAATTAGGCATGAACAAATGTTGCACATTAAATGAGTTAAAGGACCTTGCTGAAAATTACAAGGGCTGCTTAGGGAAGCAATGAATCCCATTAAGGCAGAAACAGGCTTAAAAGCAAGTGGGCTTTGCAGAGAGCCTTACACATATATTTACTGTACTTGGTTATCTTACCCAAGGCAATACTGGCCACAACACTGCAAATATATCCAGATGATAACAGTATAGTTTTCTTTGGGGGAGAAAAAGAGATCATCAGATGAATGCTACAAAACTACTACTTCAAATACCGATACCTGGCTTGTCTGTAGCACTTTTCATCAATCTAATTTCAAGTGCCTTACAGAAGGATTTAGAAAGATCTTAAACAGTTAGATGATTTAGAAAGCTAAGGAACATTTGAAGTTAACTTTAAAAAAAATCTTCTTCAAACAAACACACAGTCCTAAACATAAAAGCCATGTTTTCTTTTTCCTGGCATCCGCCAAAGTGCATTCCCATTGCAAAGCACATGTAAACAACTATAGCTGAAGGAATTGTCAATACATTACTAGTTCTCGTTTTGCTAATCAGTACAGCTAAATGATCCTTTCTGCCAGAAACACTCTGTTTTAATATGCATTAGCCTTTCCTCCCACTATAATTATGAAAGGACTAGTGGAAATTATTTTCCTTTAAACTGTAGTGACAATGGGTTTGCTCCATTTCTCTTTTTTTTTCTCAGCTTTTGTACCAAAGGAATTAATGAAGAATAATGCTATGATAGTTTTGGGGTCTTTTTCATCTTTATCCTTGGTCCACACAGAAAGAAACACTAAAAGAAAATTTGCATTTAAATCTGTGCAGCTTCCAGTAGTGTTTGAAGGTGGAGTCAGCAGGCCACAGGGCAGAATGTCATATGAATGTGTAAAATATGCATATTTGTAAATATGTTTTGAATACAAAGGTTAAAGAGAGGACAAGCTGAGCTAAGTCACAAAAGCATTATGAGAGGCTGGTGGAAATACAGATCATAAGGTGCCATGTTCAGCATAAATCATGCGGCATGTAATACATAATAAGGGTTATTCATCAGGAGCTTTGCAGCAGCCTGTAACATCTCTGCAATCAAGACAACAATAAACTCTACAAAGTGGGAGCAATTTCCATCAGGGCGAGAGTCTCCCCTCCCTCATCTTTATTTTTAAATGCATGATGATCACATGCTAATTGTGTAGACCTGTTACTGTGAATGACAAATAACCACTTCCAAAAGGACATTATGGCTAACAGCTCTTTAGGGGTCAATTTTGTTCCCCATCATTAAAATCCCCATTCTGTGCAGAATTAGGAAGTATATGTCTTGGCACAGGAGCTTGTTGTCCAAAGAATAAATAGGGCATGTTGGATTAAGGGTGAGCAAGTGCTGTCATGAAAGTGATCTGCCCTGCACAGACTGAAAATCTAGTGAGGGAAGCTGCTGCTTGGAGATGTGGAAGGATTTGGGAAAGGAGCAGGGGGGTTTTAGAGCGACCAGCCCACACACTGCAAGGGCAGTTTTAAGGATTATTCCACCTCTGAATTTACTCCAGGCTTGGGGTTATGTCTACACTGCTTTTTGCTCTGTGCAGAGCTTGCTCTGCTGACGCTCTGTGATGGCAGAAAGCTGTGTGTCTGTGTTACCTTAGTGCTGGGTTACCTGAGGCAGGCTCAGTGCCCCTGCTAGCCATGCCAGCCAGCCAGCAGCTTGAGCAGGATGAGATTGCATCTGCTCTGGATGTGAGGAGACTGCCTGTATCTGCTGAGAAATGTGGCTTTAACCCCAGCTTAGGTGGTGACACCCTCTGAGCAGTACCTGGCACATCAGAGTTGTTTTGGAAATTCTCAGCAGTACACAGGTCCAGTTACTGGTGGACTATGATTTTGCCAGGCTCCCAGCTTCTGAGAGATATGTTAGTAGCAAAAGAGAGGAATAAAACTACCTGAGAAAAGAAATACAAAAGCAGAACAGTGCAGTTAAATGTCCCCAAAGATCTGAGACTTCAGGCCAGCAGAAAACAGTTCAAGCAAGTCTCAGACAACTGAGGTTAGCATTTTAGGGAATGCTAAATCACTTTAGGGGTTATAGTTTCTTCCCAAATTTCCTTTAAAATCAAGTATGGGAGACAGAAATATGAGTATATTCCCCAACACATGTTTAAAAAGCAAGGTTATTGAAAGATGGTGGAAACAGAATATCTTCTGTGTCCAAAACAAGACCTAATAACTAGTCTTAGAGTTTATGTGGCCAATGAAGTTGCAGCTTATGACTGAGATCTGCAACAAAGTATTTATTAACGAATGGCATTGTGATAAGAATTAAAAAGGGGATTTATGTCTTCCAAGACCAGACTATAGCTTGCAAAGGCTAAAAATTTGACACTTTCAAAGAAGAAGGGGATGCAAAATACAGCATCAACAGAAGTCCTCAGCAGGTGGGTGCAGAGTGCTGAGAACACACACCACGTCATGGAAGCCAAAAGAGCCTCAACAGAGACAGGCTAAAGCAGCAGCAGAAATAATGTCATCCAGCTGTGATGCTAAGTATGGCTTCTGTGTTTGTGTCAGGAGATTTTTGAATGCAGATTTAGCTTATTGAGAAACCCTGAACTGAGCAGTCTGATATAGGTGTCTGCTCTGTGCTAGATGGAGAGAGTTCCTTACACAGCTAACAGCAAGAGAACAATACCTGCTGGAGAAATTCATCTCCTCCTATGACACCAGATGAATTACACATTTATGTTTGTTCTGCTTTGTCCTATGCTTGCCTTTGTCATAAAATGCAACCAAAAATGTACCAGTTGCAACTTGAATATCAAGCAGAAATTTGTTGGTTTGGATTGTTTTACAGCAGTCTAGGTCCAGATTTTCAGAGTCAAGGTGGTTGAATAAGAACATACATTTACATACTTAAAAAGTGTACTAGAAGTACTATATAAATAATTTAAATTGTTACTTTCTTAATATCATTCATTTGAATTAATGTAATAGCAGTATTATTTTCATGAGACAACATGCTGGGGTACTCAGCAGAGGAAGAATTTTGTCTTGCTTGAGCAAGACCAGAGGAAGGACACAAGATGATGAGAGGGATAGAGCTCCTCCTATGAGGAATTTGGATTGTTCAGCCTTGAAAAGAAAAGGCTTTGAGGTGACCTAATTGTGGCCTTCCAGTATCTGAAGGAAGTCTGCAAGAAAATGGAAAGAAGCTTTTTACAGGGGAATGTAGTAACAGGACAAGGGGGATGGAATAAAACTGAAAAAGCACAGATTTAAATTAGATATTAGGAAGAAATTCTTTAGCACGACGTTGGTGAGTCAATGGAACAGGTTCCCAGAGCAGACGTGGCTGCCCCATCAGTGGAAGTATCCAAGGGGCTCTGAACAACCTGTTCTAGTAAAAGGTGTCTCTGTCCATGGAAATGAACAGGGATCTTTACGGTCCCTTTCAACCCAGGCCATTCCACAATTGTATGAGTCAATAACTACTATTTTATGTAGTTCTGGGGAATATTTTTAAATTACAACAAATTGTAACAAACCAAGTAGTTACTGATCCACTGTTCAGCTGCCTTTGCAGAGTAATTTATGTGTCCTTCTAGGGTAAAATTTTATGAGAGTTTTTTTATCTCAAGCCTTTTTAAACAGAAGAATGGGATTCAATCCCACATGTTTTTCTGAAGTTTTAAATTGCTGCAGCACAGGTCTAGTGACAACATTGAAATACTTACGTGGCAGTGGATTTGTTTCACTATTTAAAATGAAAAAAAAACTTGTCTAATGAAGACAAAAATGCAGTCAAATGTAGACCTTGTCAATCACATAGATTAACAAGGGTGGGAACAGTGCCTTCAAAATGCTGTAAGTAATCAAAAAGATGAGATTCTTTTGAACATTTTAGTGCTCAGGAAAAGCTGTTTTTCTGACAAGAAAAAAAATTTCTTTCAAGATTCTTTCACCTCAGTACAGGAACCAGTACATCTTTTATTCATATTATCTGTAGAGCTTGTCGTTCTTGTATCTGTATCTTAGGAGCATCCTCTCTCCTCCACTGAAATAACCAAAAGTGCTAGCTGGTGTTTTTCAGCTGACATCAGGTCAATAGAAAGTGGACAATAAGAACTGAATATTTATACAATAATAGGTAGTAGACCTGACATATTAGGGACACTGATTACTGTACCAATTTCCCTTACACTTTCATTGCTACTGCAGAATTCCTCATGCACTTACCTGCACAAAGTCTTTCTAAAGCTGGTGAGTACAATGTTGTTACCACCTCTAACTTGTTTTAGCTCTAAAATATATCCCTTGGCATTCAGCTAGGCTTCAGCACTGCCAGGCATCAGTGATTCTCCCCTTAAAATACACTCATCTTCACAGTTTCCTCAGTGATAAAAGAGGCATGTGAAGGGGGAAGTTCCCCAAAAACCTTGAGAAGACACTGAGTAACATAGTTGCACCAATATGGTTATCGTACGTTCTCCTTTATTCTACGTAAAATGGCTGTTTTTATACAGTACAATATTGTTTACAAAGCAAGCATTTTCCCCATTGGTGTGTGACACTCAGGAATGTAACTAAACATTGTTTACTTTTCACCCTTAAGGTAGCAAAAGTGTCCAGACCAACAGCTATACCAATTACCTCCTAATTAACTTACTATATTGCCTGCATACCTTAACACAATTTCTAACTGCGCCACAGGTGCAGGCCTGCACTCAGGCCTGTCCTTGGGCCTAGGCCAAAAGAGGCCCAGGCCCACTGAACCCTAGCTGGGTTGCCCACCTAAAAAGTAATCTGCTACAGGCATGCACATTTACCATCCATAATTTCAGTTCTAGATGTGAAAGCTGCTGGCTATTTGAGATGCTAATTTTTTTCTGGCTCCTGACACCCTGATACCACTGGAAAGGTGTAAATATTGAACAGTAATAATAGGCCACAACTAGAGGAGACTTTCCCAGATAACTTGGGATTGTGGAGCATGCACTGATAAGAAAAGAACGAGTGTCTGTTGACCTGATGCAGAACAATATTCAATTCAAAATCTCTCAAGCAGAAGTAATGTGATCCATTAAAAGCAAATAAACAAAACCTCCAAAAGCACAAATTAATTTCTCTTGTCAAAGATTTTCATGAAAAGAAAAATGAAAAGTGAGTGGTGGAAAGGGAAGCTACTAGACTGGTGGATTAAAATAGATCTTTTTGAGAGTGGGAAAAAGAAACACTGCCATATTGAAATAGCCGAAATAGTTAAGGTATAAAGCTGAAGAAATCCATATTTATGTAAATAAATTTGCATCCAGAAATTTACTAAAAAACCAGTGTCTCATGTATTTTCCCCAAGACAGAATTCTTTGTGCATGAGGGCAATAAAATCTCCTTATAAAAGAACAACAAACTGGTAGCATATGTGATTTTTTATCTTTTCCAAAATGTTAGATTCCAGGATGAAAGCAAACAGAAGATCTCCCATCAAAAGATTTTCTTTTAATTAAAAATTGGATTAGAAAGCAAATCAAACTACAACCTCTAGCTATCTGTACTAATAATGAAGGGAACTTGAGCTGGAAAGTTTAAAGCTGTGGTAATGACAAAGGAAAGAATATCTGCAACATTGCATTTTCCCCTCAACCTTGTTTTGAGAATTTCTGTGCGACCACATGCTTTTAAGTGTAACAGGCAGCTTATTTCCTGTAAGGTTTTAGGATCTCACAGATGCTTTCAAAAAGGAAGAAAATAGTTATCTCTGCAAAAAAGCAAAGTGTTGTAAGTGACCTTATAAACCATTGAGTTTCTTTGTTGGCAAAAAAATCAATAATGTAACAGTGTGTTTGGATATCAGAGAAGCAGCCCTCATTTCTGTGATCTCTCAATTTTGTAAAACGAGCTGTTGAGACTAAATTCTCTTGCATGAAGAAATTTAATTGGCTCAAAACATCTATTTTTTTTTCATGGTAATTCCTTGAATGTTTTTAAATTTCACACAACATAGAACTCTAATATACAATTACATTGTAAAAATAAACATAATTAGCTTATCATTTGCCTTTCCATCATCAATGATATAACTAAAGAACTAACATATGAAAATATGCTTTTTTGAAGCTGCTCATGAGTCTTTGACTGATGAGGAAGATTTAATAAATATCTGTGAAAAAATTAATTTAGATCTGTTTAATTATTTTTTAATGCTAATTTAGTACAAGATGACTTGATGGTTTAAATTACTGGTGCTCTTATGTTTGAAAGACTTTCAAAGCTATTTATACTTTTGTATTCGTTAAGTCCTTTTAAAATCCTTATGCCTGTTAAATAATGATATCTGTTTGGTAACAAAATGCAGCATTGGAGATTTTTGTCCCACTAATGTGAACTTATCTACAGAAGTCAAACTGATGCTGCTTGAGGGGTATCCAGGAGGTCGGCACATGATCTTTACAATCATGAATCTGTTTCTTGCAATTGCAGAATAGAATTTAAACAAAAATTCTGCATAAGAATTTTTTTTCTTCAATTTTTTCCTTTCTTTTTTTTTAAAGTCCCCTAAGCCTCAAAGGGAATTAACAGAGTGCTTTCTCATGGCAATAATTTACAGTATCATCAGTTTTCACATGCAGTTGTGTTTTATCCAAACAATCACCAAGATTATTAATACGCAGAGCAAACAGTGGAAGTTACAGTATGAATCTCTGCAGAAATTCTTTTGGAATAAATAAACACTCAGAGTAAATGTTGGCTGGTTTGATAATTTGGTAACTAACTTTCCTGATATGAAAATATATCCAGTATGTCTGGATTAAGAGTACCAAAATAAATCACAAAAGGACTTCCTTGAGATTTCTGATAATAAAGGCATTTGACCTCTGTTGTAAACCCTAATCAGCAATTAAAAGGTTAAATGTTGCTTTTTCATCCTCCTGAGCTATTTATTCATGCATTTTTCAAAGTCATTTATGATTCATATGAAAGAGACTTGTTGTCCTTGTCTGGTTAAGATTCATGTCAATAAACTTCCTGTTGCTTCATGACCTTGTTCACTGCTGATCCCATGCCACATCAACATTTTGGCAGAAGATCAATGTCAAGTATGTTTTCACCTCACAAACCCAGCTTTATTCAGTCTCTGATCTGCTGCCTGCAGCTCTTGATGTTTTTGATCATCTCTACACGGTCTTTTTTTTCCCTCCAGCTTCTGTATCCTACAGTCTGTTATGCAACTTGTGCATTGGCAGCACCTTTTCAAGAGCAAAAGTTTATTGTGGTGTGTTGATTTTGCTGCTTCTGATGTATTTAAAACTTGACAGAAAGGAAATAGACAAGTAAAATATGTTAACTAATCAGGTCAATACTTCTTTAGCCCTGGTCAAAAAAAGGTGAAATAAATATTGGTCCATTTGTCTTTTTGAATAATAACTCCTGGAGAATTTTAGATTAATCGCTGTAAACAGAGATGGTGAAAGTCCATTTTAGAGACATACACAAAAAATTACAGCATCCTGCAAAGTCTAATAGCTGCATGCCAAACCCAAGGTCTGCCACTTAGCCTGAAATTTGAAGATTATTCCATTAAGCTTCAAATCTGTTGGCACTAACAGGTGGAGGATAAAATGAATACTTGCCAGAAGTTTAAAATGTGTGGTTACACCTTAATTTACTACATATGTGTAAGCCCATGATCAAGACTAAAGGTGTTTAAACTGTGCTTTCTCTACTCTCTCCTTAGGGGAACCTTTGGTATTCACAGGGTGTTTAGCAAAGATTTTTGCAGTCCTAGCCTTCAGCATGTGAAGGAAATTACATCTTTCTTGTGACAGTTCAGAGTCCATTTGGGATTTAATATTTGCTGACAAGGGTTAATTACTAACAACTCTTTTATCCTTTGAAAATGAAGTAGGGTTTTAGACATTCAGCTTCATTTGGTGGCTAAAGGGGTACTTTTAGGTGGTAAGATAATACGAATCCCATCCTGAAGCCTGTATGTTTGAGAAGGGGTATAAGGGAAGCATACTGACATTTCCTATTGGAAAGAGCAGAAAATGTGTCTATTGAGATGCCTAGCAAATAAACAGAAGTCTAGGGAGATTTCCTTTTCTATAAAGCTTCAAAATATTATTATAACTCTCCCAATATGTTTAAAAATATTTCTAGTCATCAACAACCAAAATCATAATGAAGAATGTAGTCAAATGGAGGCAGAGGGACTGAAATAGGGATTTAAAATGAGGTGTCAGTGAAAGGAAAAATATTTTTAGAAAAGGCACTACACAGAACAGCAATTTTTAATTTTTTTTTTTTTTTTAATGCCAATGCCTATAACTCTAAAACACAGTAGTTTGAAGTCATCTAAATGGTTTTCCTGGCTGTATTAATTCTTTGGGTTCTGGAAGTCAGGAGGGGTCTAGATCTTCAGAGCATGGATCAGCCCAGGGATTGGGGGTGGGGTAAGGTCTTCACCTTTGGAAAGGCTGTGAAACACATTAAAAGTCAGCAGAAGGCATGATTTCTGTCCCTGTGTAGAGGAGTTTGGTTTCAGTACCATAAACTAATCAAAGGGGAATCTAGTTTTAAATCAGAGAAGATTGTGACCCCTCAGAAAGCAGGAGAGCTATAGCTCCACTTCTTCTTAGGCTGCAGCACAATGCCATTACCAATTCACGGTCTTTGCAAAATCAGTGAAGCGTCAATAATTTGCATAAGCTGAGAATCTGGTCTGCGTGTATGGGGTGCAGAAAGGAACAGTGAGATTAACAGGTGCTTCTCTTTGCTATGCAAGGCCTCCCTGCAAAGTTAGTTAAATGAAAACCTTTTATAATACCTGTGTTTTTCTTGTCAATTAAGGCTTCTCCCGAAACAGGTAGGATCTTTTATAAGTCCTAACAGCAATTTCCCTAAAAAGTCCATTTAATTTTTATATCCCTTATCTGTGGAAAATAGCATTTTCAGGACAAAGACAGAAATGAACAGGCAACACTTTTATACTGAATTGTTTGCACTTGGCAGATCTAATGAAGTATACACCAGCTTCTAGCTATAGAAGAGTTGTCAGCTATTCTGGTGTGTGTATACAAATATACATCTATATTTGTGCATATGTATACAAACATCGTATTTGTAGTAAGGTGTATACTTCATGTATGTTTCTTATTCTTAGTTACACTGCCTTATGAGAATAAAATCTGGAACTCACATTTTCTCACACTATTTCAAATATATAAAATTTCTATTTTTCTCTTTGCTGTTTCTAATGGATTTCCAAAGAAAATATGGGGGTTTTTTTAGTGTTTGGGTGGGTTTTTTTTCTACAGAACTGAATTCTGAATTTTTATATATACTCACAAGTAATTTCTATATACAAGGTCACCTTTTCACATGACTCTGGTATTGCATAAATTTTTTTGGAAATTCTTGAGCCTAGCAATAAACTCAATCTATAGCTGAAATTACCATATAATATAGATGGCATTTGAAATACAAAGTGCTTGCTGATGGTGGGTGTTTTGACACAATTTTATGAAAGAATGCCTGAAGGGTTGGGGTTATTTTTTATTATCGGTATTTTCTACTTTTCCTTTCCTTATTGATTCATACTATAATGCAAATCGATGATGACTACTTATGGTAGATTTAGTAAAATTATTCTTAACAGCTACTTTATTTATACATGATTAGTTTAAGGAAGAAGAAAATTAGGTAGGCTAAATACAGGAATATTTTCCAGTCCATTTACTTGTGAGTCTTCCCCCCAGGGTACTTCAATACTGACAATGCCTATCTCATTTTTCTGGCTATTGATTTCCTGGATTTTTCCCTTGCCATTCCCACTATTGAAGACAGTCTACTCTGAATTGGTGGACCAATCCAAGTCTAACTGGAATTCCCTGAAAAAGCTGTAATATACCATTTTTAGTAAAGAATAAAGTACAGGAAATGGGTGAAATATCTTGTCATTTCTTTTGTTTGAGGTTTGCTTTGAAATTTTTGTGTTGCTTTATAGTGTCTTGTGAACTTGCCCAGGTTTTGCTTAGATTAATGAGCTCAGATGAATACCCACCATCAACAATAAGGACCTTCCGTTAAGGCTGTAAGAAAGATTTAAATAATAATAAAAGTTGCTATAGGTAATCATTGCTCCTAAATTTGTGTTATATCACAGTAAACTAGCATGCAATCAATCTACAGAGAAATTCCCAACAAAACTTTGATTGCCATCACTGTATTTTTTCAAATGTAACATTTCTCTTTACTTTAGCCAGAATCACTAGTCATTATATCTAATAACTTCTACATTAATATTATATTTCCATTATCAAAGGTGCAAAGGTGTGAAAATCTGAGGCAGAACTGGTTAGAGATTTCTTAAGAATGCTTTTTCTATCTTCAAAAAAGAAATAATATTTTGAAATGAAAACTTGTGAGAGGCAGTTGGAAAGAAGGAATTTTTTTTTTTTTTTTTTTTAATATAGAAGGATAAAAGTTAGAACTTTTGAAACCTTTTCAGATTTTGCAGGTCAATGATTCTGGCTTTGAAGAAAAGATCAAAATTCTCTTGGAAATTTAATTACACTAGCAAAATTAAATATGAGTAGAAATTAAAATAAAGCCTTCGCCTAATTATAAATTGACTTTTTCTCTTCAAAAGTGGTTGCAAGTGGTTTCAGTTTGGATTTTAGATTTAGAGCAGAAAACATTTTGTATTGTGAAAATATTCTGGGTTTCAGTGAATAATTTGGTAAATTTACCTCTTCTTCATAGAAGCTTTAAGATCAGTGCATGGTTAGGTGAATAAGGGCAGAAAAATTACCTCACTTTTCTCCATCTCTTGTATCACCAAATATATGACATAAGATTCCTGCCATTGTAGCCTAAACACCAGAAGTATAAAAGGTTCTTCTTACTGTTTGTTAGAGAATGAGGGAGATGAGGAGTGGGGACTAATCATATCCATGGCTTTGTTTTGGATCTTTTCATGGTCCTGCATACCAAATAGAGACAAAATGCTTTTGCTGCTCACTATGTTCTTTCAGAAAAAGATGTCCAAAAAGTCTTTTTATAGCACAACCCAGCACACAAGGATGATAATCCTTTTAGTGAAATACATTGCCTTAAGTGAGCAGGATTGAGAAGATACAATAATTCTACCTATGAAATATTGTAGGACTACAAGAAGCATGAGCGTGTGAGTTAAGCAGTACATATATCTAGAGTGCCAACACATTTCCATGAAAAAAGTGGACAACTGTAACTAACCATACACTTCAGAAATGCACAAGCTTTTCAATCAAGGTTTTGATGAAAATCATAATATTCTAAAGACACCACCTGGGTTCATCGCACATGGAAGACTGCAAGCTAAGACAAATAATGACACATTGAAGGTCACACAACATCCCCTGCATTCAAAAAGTCACACCACCAAAAGATAGAGAGAAAAGATCCTCTATATAAATATTATAAAATGCTTTGAAAGTTCTGTTAGTCATATCAAATTCATGGCTACCAAAGAAAATGAGCCAAGCAGCTTTCAATTTCTGTTAACTTGTTTTCAACTTTCACAGAAAATATTTTTATCAGTAACTAAAAGCAGTTGTGTTGGATTTTACAGAATAAAATAAGAATAAATGAATATTCCCGAACTGCGTTTTCAAGTTATGACCTTTTTCAGCTGAGCAGAGTTTTACTGATGTATGAAATAGAAACAATTTAAATAGACTATCAGATAAATGTTACTCATTAGTAACAGTATTTGAAGCACTGGACTAGACTGATCAAGGAGAATATTGTTATTTATCTGTGTATTATCATTTAAAGTACTTTACAAACACATGTTTGTTAAAACTAAGCATGAGATCAGTAACTAATCGGAATTTTATATTTTTTTAAACAAAAAGCCAAAATTTAAAGATGTGAAGAGTTTGAAAATTCAAAGATATTAAGAAGGGAAGCCTGGATAGAGAGTTGCACATACCACTCTCTTGATTGTGATGTATTTTTCTCTTGTGCTCTGAAGGTGATGATGTCCTACAGGATAACTGGTCCATTGTTCAGTTAGGAGTATATCATAATATATACACACAGCAACAGGTAAGACTAAGTGACAGTCTCAATTGCATTACTGCTTGTAAAATTCAAAGATGTCTTGGTGGAAAAGGTGAAAATCCCCATCCACCTTCTAACAGTAGTTATCTAGCTTCAGTAATACCTGAATCTCTCAACTTTCAATGTTCTGTGGCACAGACTTCCTTCACTTGACTCATATATTGCAAGACCAGTAGGTAAAATGGCTTAATCCAACTCCTCTCCATTTACATCCTCCAGTCAGTTAGTAGTGTAACAATTTATTTTTACCTGCATGGAATCAGATTTGCAACATGGTAGTAGCAATTAATTTGACCCAGCCATCTTCTGATGGTCCATATCCTGGAATATAGAAGCATAGAATCATACAATATTCTGAGTTGGAAGGGACCCACTAAGATCATCAAGGTCAAACTCCTGGTCCTGACACCTCAAGGGTCGCACTGTGTGACACTTGAATTCTGTCAGGCTTGGTGCTTCCCTGGGGAGCCTGTTCCTGTGCCCAATCACTCTCTGGGTGAAGAACCTTTTCCTAGTATCCAACCAAACCTCCTCTGGCACGGCTTCAGGTCATTCCCTCAGGTCCTGTCACTGCTCAGCACAGAGGACAGATCGGTGCTTGCCCCTCCTCTTCCTTTCAGGCGGAAGTTGTGACTGCAGTGAGGTCTCACCTCAGTCTCCTCTTCTCCAGGCTGAACGGACCAAGGGACCTTATCCCCTCCTCATGCAGCTTCCCCTCAAAGCCCTCCACCTCAAAGCTATATTCATAGCTCTCATTTGGGTGCTCTCTAATAGCTTTATACCTTTTTTCCATTGTGGCACCCAGAACTGCCCTCAGCACTCGAGGTGAGGCCACCCCAGTGCAGAGCAGAGCAGGACAATCCCCTCCCTTGCCTGGCTGTGATGCTGTGCCTGATGCCCCCCAGGACAGGCTTGGCTCTTCTGGCTGCCAGGGCACTGCTGACTCATGTTCAGCCTCCTGTTGACCAGCACCCCCGGGTCCCTTTCCCTGGCCCTGTTTTACAGCATCCCATTTCCCAGCCAGCACATACATCCAGGGTTGTCCCACCCCTGGTACAGATTCTGGCACTCATCTTTGTTAAACTTCATACTGCAGGTGATGGCCCAGGCATCTGATTTATCAAGGTCTCTCTGCAGGGCCTCCTTGTCTTCAAGAGAGTGAGCAGGTTCTCCAGTTTGGTATTATCAGAGTACAGAGAGGTGAGTCATTACCCTCCAGTTATGTATCTTATATGAACTAGAAAAGCAACTGCTACTGTGGAATGAACCCAACTTTTAACCTGTTAGTTACACCTAAATTAATACTACAACTGAATGGCTACCAATGTGAGATACAAACCCCTCTGACAAAATGGTGATGAAATGGTTACTATTAGGTTCTTGTCGTGACATTTTGTCCTATCCTCTATGGTTTGTTTTTATAGAGTAAAAAAATTTAAAAATTAAATGTCAAACACACTCCAGTTTCTCAAAGAGTTTTGGAACGAGATAAATTTAGGCCAGAAATCTTCTTTTTTTTTTTTTTTTTTTTTTTTTTTTTTTTTTTTTTTTTTTTTTTTTAACATATTAGGATAAGTGAGTTCAATAGACTCAAGTAAGGCATGGTATAAAACATAATGGCAAAATAGTATCATGTAGAATAAATACTTGAGAGAAAAGGATATAGAATATTTACATTATTTCTGTTTTCAATTTCAATATTTAGAAAGAAAACTGTTTTTCCTATTAAGTCTTTTCACTAAGGGACCTATGGAAACCTTATTTTCACCTAATTTGAGTAGAAAGTAAATCACTGAAGATCAATTGTTGCAGTTTGATATTAATTTTTTAATATTAGAAACATATCTTGCAAGGACAATTGCAAACTACTAGCACTCACAAAGTGACAGTGAGCCCAGAAAGCACTTGGTGTCTAATCTTGAATTTCTTAAGTCATAGCTCCTACCAACATTGATGTTGCAAGATAGAGAACCTTGATACAACTTTCATTGGACAAAGCTGATATTTACAGGCATTGCTTATATTTGAACTGGGGGAGCTGTATTTACTTCCTTGGAATGCTTGTATGTGTGACCAAATTTTGATAGCAATGTACTTTTTGGAGATTTCTGATTTGATAGTTTAAATATTTTAAATACAAACATATGTGACAAACATGTTAATAAAAACATTTTTATTTTAAAACAAGATTATGATTCAAAAAGACCTTTTGAAAAGATAGTTTAACTGTTTTTATCACAGTGCAGATATAAAAACAAGAAATGTCTTACAGCTATTTTACAGTAAGGTTAGCCAAAGCAATTTTTGAGAAGACCAGTGAAAATCACATTATTGCAGGTTCTATGAAAAATGAAACCACTGGATCTGCTTCATATTTTTTATACTTTCCACACAAAGAAAATATATAGTGATTTTTTTTCCACTCTTCTCAAGCGAAAAATAGTCACTGCTGTGAAAATGCCAACTGTTCTCTGCAAAAGTAATGACTTTTCACATGGAGAAGACAAGTGAAAATAAGTGATTCTTCCAGCAGGGCACTGGAAACGTTAAGTTATATACAATTTTGTCCAGAAGTGAATGTACTTAAAAGGGAATCCACTGAAATATTATGCATTATACCGATTTACATGTTCTTCTGAATAGAATTCAAGAAATAGCTGTTATTAGCCTTATTTCTAAATTTATATTGTAGTCATTAAAGATAATGGCTGAAACACAGTAATGAGGAGATCTGCAGTTCCTGCACTCTTGATGAAAATTATTTGCTGGGTTTAGCTTTTCTTGTAGTTATTTATTTTATTTTCTCCTGAAGCCCCATCCCTGAAATACTGGTACAGGTTATCTCAGGATGATAGAGGAGTCATTTGTTGACTGATTTTTCTTGTAGCTTCTGCAATACTGGGGCTCCTCATTAAATAGACAGTAAGAAAGTAAAGGATAAACTGCTAAGGTACTTTCCAAGAAGCTTTTCTTGTAGTTGCCACAGAGATGCTGCACAAACATAAATGGAATTTTTATTGAGAGGGTGTATGGTCTGTATGATTGCAGACAGGAAAAGAAGTTCGTTGTATTAGAGGTTAAATTTGACATGGTCATTTATAATGGAACTCTTTGTATAGAAAGCATTACAACAGGTTGTAGACATGGCAAAAAAATGCCATCCATTTTGTAAATCAAAACCAAGAATTAAATAAGATTTGGAAACTATCTTTAAAAAGCTTCAAAAGTGATTAACCTTGCAAAGAAAGGACCGTAGGAAATAATTTCCAATTCAAATAGTTTAGTCCTGCATTACAGATACATGCTTTACACCAGAAGTTCTCAGCCCATGGTTCATGCAGATCCGCGTTGTTTTATCCAGTCTAATCTCCTTTGAAAATGAAAGGAAAAAAGATAAAACAAACAACACCCCCCACCCCCAAAACTTTGCTCCCTTGTTAGTGTGTAAAAGCAATAGCACATGAGACGAAACAGATTCCAGAATGCCAGGCTAGTGTAGAAATAATGTTATCATCAGCTTTAATTTTTTCAGAGGTATCTCAATTTTTCCATGCTCTTTTATTCATTAATTATTTTTCTCTTAGACAACACTGTGTTATGGTTAGCTGTCTCTTACTAGCAGAAAGCTGTTAAAAACACCAAGCGTGTCAAAACCAGGTAACACCAGAAATACTACTATCTTCTCTCTGTCTTCTTGCTTTCACGTTTTAACCAGGGACTCAGAGTGGTGCCTTGATTAAATCTTATCTAGTAATGCTCTGTATTCCTTTTAAACTCTATAGTTCCACTCAGAGCTGTTTCCTTGCTGTCTTTACTCGGATATTGTTCTGGAGCCACAGAGGTTGGGATTATTTGAAGCCAGGACTTGCTACCAAGTCTTCCTTCTCCAACCCCACATTCTTATTGATTAGTATATGTAAAATGAATTTGTGCCTACTGCAGCAAAACCTGCTGAGTGATCTGGATATCACCTTTTAAAGAAGCAGATCAGGGTCTTGTCTACCTCACGTTTTTAGAATAAATACAAACTAAAAATCTAAGGTGGCAACTTTAAAAAATAAAATTTTTATTACCTGAAGACAGGAATCACTGCATCCTATTGAAAGCAGGCAGCCAAAAATGTGGAATGTATACCATATTGTGTTATATAATTGAAAAAATCAGAATAGATTCTCTTAAATGGCAGAATTTTAGAACTTCAGTGCAAATAGGGAAAAGACAGTTGGTCAAATACCTCTGCAAATATAGGAAACTTTTTCATTAGTTAATATTTCATCTTCAATGATAGTTTGATAAAAGACATGCTTAATTAACAGTATTACATGTACATATATTTATACATAAAGGCAAGTCTGTGTGATTGGATAATATTCACTGAAGGGAGAAACAGAAAGAAGATGATAGTTTTATTAGGCTTACCAGAAAATCGTCTAAGTAGAAAATTTTCTTATGTAACTATATTTTAAGTTAAAGTAAATTACAATTGTAGGATTACTTTTGTTTTTCTTAAGTTTATTTTGAAATATTCTATTGAATCTTTTTATATATTAACTATTCTCTATTTTTAGATGGAAAATTATTAATGTAACAAAAATAATTTCTTTCAATGTCTTTTGTTACTGACTGCTATTTTCCCCTTTACATAAATGAAATTCTAGTGTCATGAAGGTAGTTAAGTGGCTGGAGTGTCTGACATATGAGGTGGGGGTGAGAGAGCTGGAGCTGTTCAGCCTGGTGAAAAGAGGGCTCAGGGGAGGAATCATGTCATCAGTGTCTTTAAATTCTTGATGGGAGGGAGTGAAGAAGACATTTCAATAACACCCAGTGAAAGGACAAGAGAGAGTAAACACAAGCATAAATACATGAAAATTCCTGTTGAACTCTTTCCTGTGAGAGGTGTCAAACAGTGGAGCATGTTGCCCAGAGAGGCTGCTGAGTCTCCATCCTTGTGATGTTCAAACCCAAACAGAACACACTGCTGAGCAACCTGCTCTAGTTAACCCTTCTGTGCAGGCAACTGGACTAGATGACCTCCAAAGCCTTCTTCCAGCCTCAGTGATTCTACATTTTAACTATTCTACGTAATGGTACATACCTGTTTTTGTCCACTTAACAGAAAGCCCATTCAGAAAACTCACAATCCAAATTGTATCTTTTCTGAGGTGCTGAAATATGGAAAAATTTCCAGGTAGTGTTTACACTTGAAGACGTATAAAATAAATTAATTTTCAACTATATATTGTTGTTTAGGTTTATAAAGGTTTTAGTTTAAAAATAGGCAATAGACTTGAACACCCTCTTTTTACATTTCATACAAACTCCACAGTCTCTACAACAATTCAATGTTTTGTTATCTTCTTCGGAAATAATTATTCTTTTTGTCTAATCGTATTTTTCCTTACTGCAACTTGTCTATTGCCCTTCAGTCTTCCAATGTGTCCCTCCAGGAATAGTCTGGCTCCTGATACATTACAAACTATCAACATTATCAGCAACTAAGCAGCAGAGGAAACTCCCACTCATGGCACACGTGCCCATCAAAAGGGGTTAAGCAGTGGTGGCAAAATAAGTTATTATCAACTAACAAGGTGATTATTACAGCAATCTCTCAACCTGTTCCAGCTGCCAAGCAATAAAGAACACAACCTAAACTATACTTTTGGACAGTTGCATGTGAATGATGAATTATGAAATAAGATAGGTTAACCCAAACCTCTTTCACAGTTCCTCAGATTTATTGTGGTCAGTGGAAGTGATGAGATGTAAGAGTTTTTAATAGAATGAACTCTAGAATAGAATGAAGCAAACAATTATGAATGGCAGAAGGAAAAAAAATTAGGTTCAAATGCTTAGCTTCATCTGATGATATGTGAGAAGAATAAATTACAGGACTTAAAATCTGAGACTGAACTGAGAAATTAAACATAAATGGTTTGACTTGTGAGTTAACTATGCCAATTAGGTTCAAGAAGTCAAAGAGATAGCTCTTTGCTGGAACATAACCATATTCCTGCTATTTAGGAACCCTAGAATTTAATGAAAGGGATCTAAGAAAAGGAAAGCTGGGCATTCTACGCCAGAATAGATTAGTATTGCACCGCAGAAGCAAACAAAAATCAGCTGAGTTTAGGGAATATACATGCAGAACTGAATGCTGAGATAAGTATATCTCAATCAGCAAGAAGATAAGCAGGCTTCTTTTCCTGCAAAGCCCCCTGAGATTCATGCAGTTTTGTAGGGATATCACTGCAGCTTGCATGTTATGCACAAATACAAGTGCCTGGACGTGCACACACACACCTTTGTATGTGTGAGAGCATACATCCGAGTACATGGATGAGAAATAAAAGGTGTTTGCTGTTCTTCCTGCTACTTAATTTCCTCCATCTCTGTACAGACAGTCTCTTGAGAGACTTGGTGGAAAAATAATTCCTGTTTTCATCACTAGGTTTCACTCTTTTCCAGTACTCCATGGTCTCTAAGGTCTGGAGAAATCAGTGTTGATCTGCTTTTCATTGCAAAGATATAGTAGTGAGCTGGGAATCCTTTCCTTGGCTACAACAAAGCACAGACCCTTTACAGGGATGTATTTATCATGCAGCATGCTGTGCAGGGGCAAGATGGTCTTCAGAACACTGAGAGTACTTGTGGAAAAATTTTTGGTATTACTACATAGATTTTAATCCTTTTATTTAAAGGAATTCTGGCACAGAAAGAAAACAGGATTCAGATCAGGAAGAAATTTTCTCAACAGTGCCACTCTGTTAGCTTCAAAGAAAAGGACTCTGGACTTGCAGTGAAAGTCCTGTCCGCTGTACACCAGTCCTGTTACACCAGTAACTTCTGAGGGTGCTTGGAGGAAACATCATTTGAACATTTGCCAGGAACAAACAGCATCAGTGAATCATGCAGCCCTGGCTTTCAGACAGAGCAAATCAAGGCAGATCTCAAAATGTTTCTTTTGTTCCAGATAAAATCATAGAAACATCAAGGTCCGAACAGACCTTTAAGATGACCAAAATCAAGCTGGTGAATTGTCCAGCTCAGAGAGCTTGGTGTCCAAGGACAAATGGGTTTGATAGAGGTAAGAATAGGGCAAAGAAGACATTAAGCTCTTCTGCCTTTCCCCCCATCCCCTGTCACTACCACTACCTTCTGCATTCAACAAATCATGGAAACAGTCCTTGACCCTGCTTTTGCTGCCAGTGTATTTATAGAAATTTCTTTAAATCTTTAACTGTAGTGGCCAAATCAAGTCCTAGTTGGGATTAGGCCTTTCTCATCTTCTTCCTACATGAGCTTGTGACATCCCTGTAGTCCTCCCAAGTTACTTGATCCTCATTCCAGAGTCAATAATTTCTCTTTTTTCCCTAAGTTCCAGCTGAAGTTCTATGTTTAGCCAGGCCAGTCTTTTTCTCTGACAACTTGTCTCTCTACATGTGAGGAGAGCCTGCTTCTGAATATTTAACAACTCTATTTTAGAGCACACTCAGCCCTCCTGAACTGCTTCACCTTTGAGGACTGACTCCCAAAGGACTCTGTCAATCAATGCCCTAAACAAGTCAAAGTCTGCCTGTTGTTAAGTCCAAGGTGAAGCTTCTGCTGGTGCCTGTCCTACTTCTCACAATAGAGAAAATTAACATTTTCTGGTCACTGTGAGCAAGAAAGCCACTGGCCACCACATCACCCACTCATCCTTTTTATTCACAGTGAACAGGTATAGCAGGGCACCTGCTCTGGTAGGCTCATTCACCAGTTGTGTTAGTATGTTTACTTCCGCACATTTTGGGAGCCTCTTTCTGTTGCATTGTATTTCCAGCAGACATCTGGCTCAGTTCAGTTCATTTTCATTTTTATTTTATCTTGCAGAACTAATTCATACTGTATCACAGATTCTGGTATTATTTTTTTTTATTATTATTTATTCTTAAACTCTTTGGGATGATGCATTATTTCAAACTCTGAGTTTTCAAACTTCTATTGATTTGTAGTATTTTATTTTTCAGCCCAAGTCTCATCTAACGCAAAACATCATGCTCCATTAATTTCAGTTAAAACATATTGATTTTCATCAGCAGATCATCAAGCCAATAACATTTACCTGAAATTTATTTTCATAATGCTTGTGCTGACAAAATCTGTGTATTAGCACCATAATAGCAAGTATACTAGAAAAAAAAAAAGATGTAGTTCAGAAGACAATTATGATGTAAGACGGAATGAAGGTTAGTGGGTCTTTGCTGAAAAAGGTTGAAAACTGGTGAGAGTGCAAAATGTCAGCCTGAATAACTATTTCCCACCCAGTATGAATTTCAAGAGACATAAATTGAAATGAGAGAGAAGCTAACTTCCAACAGATGTTAGAAACACTTTTTTCACTTAGCACATAATAAACAAATGGAATGGCCTATCAGTCACTATTGCTGAGGCAAAACAAAAGGATCGTTCTAGAGGCAATCGGATGCTGTTCTACAGAAGTTGAATACTTAACAGGGATGAGCCCTGATAGGCTAATTGTCCTGATGGGTAAACCTCTCCAACTAAAAAACCAAATATTCTCTTTTATTCATTCAATTATAAATATCACTTCAGTAGCATCTATCTGCTTTTTTGGCTTGATGGGGGTACTATTTCCTTTTTTTTTTTTTTTTTTTTTTTTTTTTTTTTTTTTTTTTTTTTTTTACTACAATGAAAAAACAACTACTGTTTTGCAGTTTCAACATAAGAAGAGCAACATCTGCAACACATAGTCTCATAGTCTTCCCCTCTCCTGTACCTGACACATAACTAATCTACAGAAGCAAAAGGGATCTGAGATGGCAGCAACTGAGTTGCATTTTTATATGGTATAATATGTTCAGATACTTGAAGAAAGGCTAGCTGTCTCAAAGAAGGTCACCCAAAGCAGCTTAAGTCAGAAATGCTGCTTCTGAATACTGCCCTTCAAATTAAAAGATGGAACATCCCTTCATGCTTTCTATTTCTTTCCAAAACCCCCAAATCACCTGTTTTCATATCAGTTTCTGAGGAGCAAGCAAAGCAGCTTATCTGTGTGCTTCCAACTGTACCATATGGAGACTTGCAGGTTTCTCAGCTGAATTATTCATCATGTTAGTGTTCCTGAAGTAGACTCAGGGTCCATTATTTCACTGATTTTTTTTTCCCTGTCTTAATGTAGAGTGGCACCAGATAATACCTTTTGTCTTAGTTTTGCTACATGGTCCCCGTCAAAGACAAACTCCCCAAATATCTACCCAAATACATCACTGCTGCTTTATTATTCAAAAGGCTTCCATTTAAAAAAGACCTCAAATTATGTTTTCAAAAATTGCATGAGCTTGAAAAAGCAACAATATTGTTGAGGAACAATATTTCATGAGCTTGAAAAAGCAACCAACCCCTGTTTGTTTTCTGTCTTTTCAGAACAAATGTTGAGTCAAAAACCAAAGTTTTCATCACTCTCCTAATTGAAAGCATTATTAATTAATAGCCATTTGCAAGGTTATTGGCACAGGTATGTTGCTGTTGCAGAGATAGGCATCCATTCAGGACAGGCAGATAGATAAATACTGTACCTCATGATTTTTCTTGGGTGAGTGGTGGGCTCCTCATGGATTAACGATTAATGTAATGCCAATTTGGAAATTATACAAATTGTGTCCTGAAATACAATAAATGTTTTGATCCTGAAAATATCTACAGATGGATAACAAAATGAAAACAGAACAAAAGAGCTGGCCAAACCCTTGTCACAACAAAAGGTCAGAAAAACATAACAGTAAATTTCAGAAATTATATTTACATGTGTGCTCTTGGTTAAAAAGAACCCAGACCAGTCCTCCCTCCACCCAGCATGGTCCAAATCATAAGTTACTCTTACTATTTTGTTTAATAACTTGTTCATACTCAGCAAAAAAGAAAACCTTGGCACAAACAAAGACCACATTTTCTCTCCCTGAAAACATACAGTTTTCCAAAAAATATCTATTTGTCTAATCAGAAACAAAATGATTTCTCTAATTTTAAAAATGATATAATTTTAATCACAATTTAATTTAAAAGATATATTATTTTAAAAGAAGTTCGAATACAGAATGTGCTCTTCATAAAAGAGGCTTAGATGGAATTTATTTAGAGGTTAAATATCCACAGAGGATAGAGAACAATAAATATAATAGCTTTGTCCTTGAACTCAAGCAGTAACAACCTAGTTTTCATAATAGAAAAGTAGTTAAAAAATAAAAAATGCTTTTTTAATGAGTATGTGCCATATTTTATTTCTATGTATAATGAAGCAAATTTGTTTTGGTATGAGCTCTTATTCGCTTTTCTATTTTTCTTTCCTATTTCTATTTCTCCACTCTCAACAGTACTATTTCTAATGTATAGCAGTGAGAATACGGCTTTAAAATACTAAAGTAAAAGCGGAGACTTGAAATAGGTATTAATTTCAGTAGCATTTTCACTTCCATCAGCTAAATAATAAAGAAATTAGAAATCAAATAATATAAACCTTCAGTTATTTTTGTGGCATGAGAAGATCGCCAGCTGATTTAAAAAGACTTCCCCATGGTCAGCTAGGTAGAAGACACTGGGTATATGACACAATGGTAGGCTAGGACTGATTAAACAATATTTCTCTTTCATGTATTTGCCCATTACTTAAATGGCTGCATTTTCTGTGGCAGAATTGTACCCTCTGTGTTCTTCTCCCTGACTGAAAAGCAGCTACAATAAAATTGTAGCTTTAATATGGTCAGAAAGAAATATAAACCCCCTAAAACATTTCTTGGTGGAATTTTATGCCTTGTGAGGTTCTACTTTGAAGGTAAGAGGCTGCTTTGCTGTGGGTTTAGAAGTTCTGGTGTTGGTTTGTTTTAGAATAGTCTCATAACCCTTAAATATTAACATCCTATCTTTGTAAGCATGTATTTATAATGTAAAAATACTAAGAGAAAGTGTCCAAAATAGAAAAATGTTTCTTTCAATTCATAAAAAGGGAGAAAGTGCTGCTCTAGTATTTCATTCTTTTCAGAGAAACACTATTTACAAGAGCATGTAATTACAAGAAAAGGGAGAATGGCTTCAAACTGAAAGAGATAGGTTTAGATTAGATATCAGGAAGAAATTCTTTGCTGTCAGGATGGTGAGTCACTGGAACAATTTGCTCAGAGAAGCTGTGGATGTCCCATCCCTGGAAATGCTTAAGGCCCGGCTGGATGGGGCTCTGAGGAGCCTGATCTAGTGAAAGATGATCCTGTCCAAGGCATACAGGTTGGAATAAGACGTCAGGGTCCCTTTGAACCCAACCCATCCTATGAGTCTTTGATTTTATAATTAGGTGAGAAAGAGATGAATCATTATGCTGCCTTTGTAAAAATGGAAACATAACCAAGCAAAGTGATTATTTGAAACCCCATTCTACAGATTCCCTGTAAAAAGTATAATTGAGAAAACAATGTTCTTGGACATTCTTTTTAGTAATATGTGACTGACACTGTAAGTAGAACTCAGAATTAACATCTCTGTGAACTCTGCTGGAAAGTGATAGAAGAACACTTGTCTACTATAATCAATGACCTTAAGAACATCTGTTAAGGTAAGACAGGTAGTGAAATGTTATTTCATGAGGAAGAAAGAGCAGGAAAGGGAGGAAATTTCCGTGGGTATAGATGTCAAAAACCAGGTCAGAGTCCTGATTTCCATTGTATTGTTCTAAGTATGCCAGAGCCTTTGAACAAAAGGTCATTAACAAAACACTCAGCATTTTGTACTACAGAAAACTGCTTGGTCCATAGCCTCCTAGTTTCAGTTTCTCCTTTGGGAACTAACGTCTCCCTTGTTGGAAAACCCATGCCAACATACTCCTTAACAAATGTTATTGTGCTTGCTTTTTCACTTTTGACAATGTTTTGAGATAAATATTGATGTTACCTGCCAGTGAAGAAAAATATGTTTCTTTTGGGGGTTGTAAAAAATAAATTTTTGAGTACCAAAATATAAATTGACCTTTATGAAATTCTCTACATCTGTACCAATGTAAGTAATTTACTTACTTTTGTAAGTATGTGGGGTGTGAGCACCGTTCAGCAATACCGTGATGAACACAACAAAGATACCTTAGTGCAAGCCCTTCTGTATAGCAATAAAGTCTTAGAAAATAAAATAATTTTTAATTGTTTCATTACTGAGATAGTGTCTGCCCAAGGCAAGAGAGAATTGAGTATGTACTTCTCTGGTGTGCAAAAACATTTATTCAAAATATATGCAAATTAACCAAACATTCTCATAAACAGCAGTGCTGAGTTGATAGTTAATGACAGTAAAAGCCGATAACTTAATGGTGAAAAAAAACCCCAAAACTACCACGACTAATTAATAGGCTTTAAAACTTTCAGCAGAAGTGGATGTCTCACAAAAAAAATCTTAATTCTTACAAGCCTGTTTCTTGGGCTTCAGAAGTGCTATGTTTTATTTCACGAGGCAGGAAAGAGTGCTGACCAAAGGGACATACAACAGGTTATGACAGTTCCCTAATGCATTCTATCTCTTGTACTGGAGTTCCTGCTTTCAGGAGAATATGTTTGAATGATCTGCTTGTGAGGCAAAAATTTCCTGACCAGATAAAAGACAAGCATCTCCTGGGGCAATTGGTTAGGCTGACCATGCAGATGCAACATGGAAGAGCAAGAATTATTAGAGTAGGAATCAAACAGATAGGAAGATTGTATGAGTGTAGTTTGATGGCATGGTGAGTTGACCTTGGCTGGACATCAAATGTCCATAGAACTGCTCTATCACTCCACTCTTTAACAGCATGGAGTGGGGAGAAATTAAGATGGAAGCAGC
Organism: Cettia cetti; assembly: GCA_013401135.1. Lineage (NCBI taxonomy): Eukaryota > Metazoa > Chordata > Aves > Passeriformes > Sylviidae > Cettia > Cettia cetti. The sequence goes on along the minus strand of VZUI01026958.1, from coordinate 70,976 downwards.
TTGTGGGTCAAGATAAAGGCAGTTTCATAAAGCAAAAGCAAAGGCCCTGCAAAACAGCAAAGCAAACCAAGATCTTGTTTTCTGCTTTGCCGTAGATGAGGTCCAGCCACATTCTGAGATGTTTGGTTTCAGTCTATGCAGCAATTGTTCCTGAAGACAAATGTCCTAAATACATAATGCCAATCCTACTTCCTCTTTCTTCCATTTAGCTTTCATTGCTGAGCAGACGCCATATGGTATGGAATGTCTCTTTGATCAATTTAAGTCAGCTGTTCTGGCCCTGTCGCCTTCTAAGATCTTGCCCACCCCCAGCCTGCAGGTGTGTGTATGTGTACTGTTGGAGAGACAGTGCTGATGGTGTTCCAGCACTGCTTTGATAGTAGCCAAAATATTGGTGCCTTATCAACATCCTTACAGCTAACAGTACAAAGCACAGCACTGTAGGGGCTGCTATGTGGAAAATTAATTCCATCTCAGCCAGACCCAATATGGACACACAAATGTGTTTAGTGAGAGAAAAGAGATAGGAGAGCAGCAGTCCTTAAGAAAAGAGAAATCCATATTTAGGAGGCATTAGCGTCTCTTTTGAAGGGGGAGCATATGTTTTTCAAGAGAGCTTATTCTATAAAATAGAAAAAACATTGTGGAAAATTATCTAAGGTGATAAAGTCTGCAGTCACTATTACCCATCTCTTCTTTCACAGGAAAAAGTCCAGGGGATACTTGTTATTTACCTGCTTTCTTAATTACATGAATGAAATAATGTTGTGTGGGATCTTTAAATCTTAAAAAAAGCAGAAATCTCGCTGCTGTCAAATCACCCTAAAGTGTTTACTTAGCAGAGCCAACAGGCTGTCCAAACAGGTTCAGAATTACGAAGTTTGGAGAAACACTGAAAGATAAAGTGCAACCAGAATGAAACAGTTGAGTGAAAAGTGGTAGTTTTACACAGGAATGTTCCAGGAGTAAATGGGGTCTAAAGAAAAATAACAAATATCAGTGCAGCTTCACAGCAGCCTACACCTTCCTCTTGCTCCTATATGATCGCAGCAGGGAACAGAGTGCTCCAAAAATGCTGAGAGCTGAATTAGCTTCTGCTCAATCAATTCATACAGGTCTTGCCTCTTATTTTAATTTAGTGGAGGTGAGTGAGATGAAGAGGTTTTAACACACTGAATGATAATTAACAAGCTATGATTCTCAAAATGTTTAGAGATTCATTGCTCAGAACTTAAGAGACCCTATTTAGTTGTGGCATCTCACCTAAAAGACCCAGGTGAGAAAGTTTCTGCAAACATTTCTTCTGCTTCCTGGTTCACCTAGATTGGAAATATCACAAAAACCCTACTTTTCTTACTTTAGTTGAAACACTGCAAGGAAGATTATTGATAGCAGTCATTAAAAGGGACAGGTGTTTTTTCTGGCTGTTGTAACAGCTGGCAGCATAATTCAATCCGATTAATATGTAAGGATTCACATATGGGTGGGTATTTTATGGATGGTTGGAACAAGTGACAACATTTAACAAATTACCTAAAATAGGTCTCAGGGTGTTTCTGTTTCTAGCCCTGAAAAAACTGAGGGTTCTACAATCTGTGCTTGGAGATTGACTTTCATGCAGGTTAACATTTGATGTATTTCTTTACAAGCAAATGGTGCTTCTGAATTTTGTGATTCTTTCATATCAGTATCAAAAAAGCCTCATTTCTTTTCTAATTTAAGATGTCCTCAAAGTTTGAAACTGTCAAAAACCATAGCAAAACAAAGAAACAGCATCCTATTTGCAAAGACCAAATTTTTATTTTAGAATATGACTAAAATTACTTTTCCAGAAACACATAGAATGCAAAATTATAATGTATGTATTATATATTGTCCTTAGAAAGACCAATCAAAAGATTTATGAAATTAAAGCAGAGAATCTCTTGAATGAGAAGTATGAAAAGGATTTCAGTGAGAGAGACTGGAGGAACAACCAAAGACAATATATTTTATCTGTCATGTGTTTTTGTGAAAAAAGAAAGAAATAGAAAGCTCTCTACAGGAGATCTTCTAAATATAAGAAATGTCCTATATCACACCTACTTTTGTTGTAATGCCAATAAAACATCACACTAATATCTACTTCCATGTCATAGAGATCTCTCTCTGAGTGCTTAGCCATCAAGCAGGAAAGAAGCTTATTTTCCTTTGCCTTGGCTTTCCACACATAAGCATTGTTTTAACCTTTAAAATTTCTGCACTCCTGGGGTCTGAGGTTTGCAGATTTTTAATCCTTTCCTCTAGGATACTATAAAAACACTTGAAAAAGTGACATGTACTACATGTGAGGAAGCATAAGTTATACCTTAAACCCCTGGGAGTGAAAAGCAGCTGCTGTAGGCAAATATTTATATGCACCTGAGCAGCTTCTCTTTTAAGGACCTCTCCAAGTGAAGTGTGAGGCTTGGATAAGCACTCTCAACACAAATCTAGCTTTTTTTACTTTTGACTGGATTTACTTCTCCAGCTGCAGAATAAACTGTTTGGTTATAAATGTTAGCCATTAACTATGGCACTTAGCACAAGGAAGATTGCACTCATATAACAATATAAAAGAGAAACTACTGCACCTCTCCTATGTGGCATCTCCATGAGCTATTAAGAACAGAGAGAAATTCTGCATTTAACCTCAAGGACACAGAGATTGCTTGATTTGTGCCTGAACTTTCACTACGTCTGAACTCCTATTGGTTTATGCCATGTAGTATCGGAATAAATAGACATTGTTCTGCTGTAAGAGATTTTCCACTTAGCCTGTACTAAAAAACCCAATTTCAAATTCAGGCAAGCTGTAACCTGAAACAAGATGAAAGCTGTATATTCACCCTTACTCAGCCAGTTCAGTGTTTTCTGAGTGTCATCTCCCCAGTTTATTAATTCATTTTCTTATAATGTAGGTTTTGATAAATCATCCCCAGGGACGATTAATGTAACTTTTTATTTTGTGAACATAAATTGTAAAAATCAACATAAAAAATAAAATCTTAATTTCACAGAACTTTTTGCCTGGCAGATGAGGTATTTCATCACAAAGATCATATATAGATGTTGCAGTGGCAGACTTCTTATTAATGAACCAAACTGAAAAATACGTCACACAGACCTGGCACAGCAAATATTGGAACAAAATTTTGCTTTGAAAGACTAGAACATTAGTTACATTCATTATGGACTTTCCTCCTTTTTAAATGTTTTAGAGAAAATGTAGCAAAAAATCACTTAAAATTAAGAGCATCGATTAATTAGAAAATGTTTATATTAAACTACAGAATTTTCTGAAGCTTTTTTCATTATTATTATAACAAGTATAGAAGAAAAAGTTGCACCAGTAATTCACAAATATTTTGGCTGACCAGTTTCCCAATTTGTTTTATAATAAACATGCAGTCAAAAATGTCAGTTCTACCTGAAAATACTTTGTTGTTAAGATTGCTTTACACTGACAGATGTGCCAAGAGTAAACTGAAAGGCAGAACATTGAATTTTGCACGGAATAACTCCTGATTCCTTATTGTTTACCCTGTCTCCCAGGTACAACTGAGATCTCTGTGAGAAATTCTGGGTCTGTTCACAAATGATTCAGTTACTCACAAACTCGTCATAAAAACAGGTGCTCCAATTACATCTACAAGCTTATATTTCAAATTTAAGACTGACATATCCAATGTTTATAATTATCTTATAACTTAAGAAAAAACCTACATTCTGGAGCATAATGAAAAAAAAAATGATACCAAAAATATCTTAATAAGATGAAAGATTTTATGAGTTCAGACAAGAGTAAAAAATTCCTCCCTTCTGGGTCACATTAAAAAAAGTTTACTACAATGCTTTTGTAGTTGATAGTATTTTTCTTTATTTATTGTATGCTCATCAGAACAAGAGGGATCATTTATGAATTATAACACCTAGTCAAATTAAAATAATTTGCAAATTCCTTAATTTTAAATATAATAGTAAATTTCTAATAAGAAAAATTATTTTTAAGTTCACTAAAATTTCCCTTTTTCAGAAATATTATTTTAAGATGATGATGATGATTTTTATTAGAAGAAGTAATGATGAAAAACAAAAAAACCCCTTTTAATTTAAAAAAGATCATTAAATAGCTCTGCTTATCTGTGCAATTATTAGAGAGGAATTGATTAGTCTGTGTTAACTACAGCTTAATAGAAAAGTTTTAATGATACATTCATTAAAATACCAAGCAAGACAGTGTAAATGACCAAGTTGAACAATTCAGTTTACTGACCTTGGGAAACTGTACACAGATTTATCACATTAAAAATAAAATAACGTAAACATATTGACTTAAATTATTAGAACTCTAAGTCATATTTACTGCAGCAATAACTCTGATTTTGTGTTGTAGAGGGTCTGTTACCATTATAGATGACTGAGGTTGCAGGTTAAAAAACTGAATCAAAAACTCAATATTCACTGAGATGAATATCCCATATTTTCTCTTCTCTGAAGTATTTCATAAAGCCCCATGGTACTACTACATAATATGTAAATCAGATTAATATAGGATCACAGTCTCCATGACTGTCAGTAGAGTAGTTCCCTACAGTATTAAAGTCCACAAAACCTGATTTTTAATATGTCATGAACAATGAAGAAAATGCAGGTTGCATGCAAAAATAGCTACACCTTTTGGAAGGACAACCAACCAGACGCTTTCATTTCTAGGTTGGCAACCTTGGGGATGCAAAAAAAGGGGAGGTGTTAGTCCTGGGACTTTACACCTAGGATGTTCAGTAATAAATGTTGCTGTTACTGATGCATATAAGGCTTTCAAAAAGTTTTTGCCATTTAAAAGCCATGGTTAAATCCTAGTTTAATTTTTTCCTTGTATGTGCTCATTTTACAGGCCAAACTACCTGTGGCGGGAGGGGGGTTGTATTGCTATCATTTTATTTGATAACACTCTTACAAGAGCAGAATTTTATAACTTGCTTCACTGAGTATCACAATTAGAAAAGGTTTTGCCTTTTTTCTGAACCCCTTTGCAGTGTACCAGTTTATCTGGGGTTCTCTGGGGCACAGACAAGGTGTGCGAGGCAGCTCACGGGGTTCCTCTGTGGATGCAGGATCGGGGGCAGAAATCACCTATTTCCCTTTTGTAAGTAAGTCTATATGCTTAGCAGAAGTATGGTTTGGACAGTTTCTGTGCTACATTTTTCCTTATATGCAGTAGAGAAGTTTTTCACAGGGTTTGTTTCCACTGGAAGAAAATCATAACCAAGCTTTTGTGAGGAATGAAGGTGTGAGACCTTGCCCAGAGAGATTAGAGCTGCCACTAAAAGAGCAAGTGGTCCATGTTTTAACACATGTCAAAACTCAAAGGTGAAGTACACCAGTTAGCTTGTCAGCATGCCCTTGTCCTCCCTGGCTTTATTTTTCCTGGCTGTTTGAAGAAAACAATCACAAATTAGAGATAGATTTCTAGGGAAAATTTGAGAAATTTTCTTATCTTCTGAGATATGAGAAATAATGATTTTGATACAAGTTTTAGTGAAAAAGAACTCCAAGTTATTTACCTCAAAGGCACTGGCATGCTTTCAAAATCAAATCAAAACAGCACAGACAGAAACATATTGGAAGTCAGCAAGCATGGTTTTGACAACATTGAAGACGTTAATTTTAGTAGATGTTGTACTACATCTTTTGTGTTCCTCAAATGAAAATTACTGCTTTAGCAAAGCAAACAATACACCTTATTAGTAAGGATTTGTTTCCTTAGTTAATGCTGTAAGAAATGCTAAAGGTAGTAGAATCAGTGTCTGCTGATTGAAATATCATCTTTTTCATTTTAATACAATTTTTTTATATCAACACAAGATTAAGAGAGAAAACTGTGCTGATTACAACTTCTATTTATCCATACATGTATTCACCCCATCATTATTGCAACTTGGTTTTTTGGGGGGTTAAAGGTATTTTAGCCTGGAGCAACTGAAGGAATCCATTGAGTTGTGTAAATTCAATGTTGCGCAAATTATTATGTTTTTAAATAGAATTAATAGGTGATCAGAGCCTAGGGCTTGGTTGTTTGTTTTATATACATATTTTTAAATATGGAATTCATTAAAAGAAATAGCAATTTCTGCTAGATCCCATTACACTTTAAACAGGTTGTGCTGATTGTTAGAGGTATTGCAGTCTTGCCAGTCTGACTATTCAGCACATAAAAACAATAGATAAAGGGAGTTCTATGAATCAAAATGAAATAGCTATGCACCTTTAGGAGACTTCAGAACTGATGGTAAATTTCTGGTGAAGCCATTGTCATTAGGTCATTAGCTGACAATAACAATTTCTCTGTCGCAATATTTATTTCTCTATTGAGAACCTCCCTTTGTAGGGGATCCTGCAGCATGGGGAAAAGTGGGAAGAAGATGGCATTTCAGGCACAGATTGCTGTGTGAGCTAAAGCACTGAATGCAAGCACCAGAGGAATGGGTGGAGAATTCCAGTCTACTGAAATGCGTCTACTCCATGTACACAGGGGTCCTGTGCTTTGGGTGACCTCTCTTCCTTAAGGCTCTCTTTGTCATCCACTTAAAGCAGATGAACTTTGTTGACCCGACTCTTCAGAGAGGCTCTATGCAGGTATAGTAGCATTCCTGCTCTTTTAGGATTACAGCACATAAATATATATGACAATTTTGCATGTATTTGTTTACAATTTTTTGGTGAAAATGTTTTCAGCTAGGGCAAAGGATGAAGACTTTTTTTTTACTATTCTCCTTAATTCGAGACTTTCAGTTGACCTTGAAAATTTGTAGCTTCTCTTCTGTGTATTGGGAATAACACTGAGTTCCTATGATAAGATGGTAATGTCAGAAATTACAGCCTCATAAAACCCTTAATCCTCATCATAAAAATAATATATAAAGTAGAGAACTATGAGGGTGCCTTACATATTGCACTGTCAGATTTAGGAGCAGTACAATAAAATTTACAATGCCTTTTTATTTGATAGTCAGTAAGAAAGAAAGAAAATCTAGCTTAAAAATTGCCATGCTGTAAACGAATGAGCTTTTCTAGGGGTGGAGGAAGGGAAGCAGGGAGCTTGAAATGCTGGGCTTTGGGGCTTTTACTACATCTTTAAAACAATGTTGCTAAGAATCCCAGATGTTCACTCCAGGTGAAGTTTTAAATACACAATAGGATAAAATGTTGAGATTTTGCTCATTATGAGCCAAATGCTTTTCTTTGAATACTTGAAGGTACAGATAGCACAAATAACTTTAGGACCTTCTGAAAGCACAATCAGAGAGCACCTAAAGAGCTGTTTTGGGCAGGAGACAACAGATTAAATCCCAAGTGTGTTATGGCCTCAGGGAGTTTTCCCACTGATACTAATGAAGGCAAAGTTTTATTCGGTTTCTCTAGAAAACTTTATTCACCTATTTTCTGAGCAATAGTAATCACTTTCTTTGTTACCACTTTCCATTCTGACTAGGATTGTCTTTCATGGCTAAAGTCTAGTGCATCTCTCTGTACCCAGCACACAGAAGATATCAGTTTGTTGCGACTAGCTTGAAAGAGAAAAGGTCATATTTCTTCTTCCAAATAGTGTCTCAAATGATGGCTGCTGTAAAATGACAAATATGCCATATATGACATAACAAACAAGTCTAAATATATACATTTTTTCAACTTAGACACCAGAATGTAACATATTTCAGCTTTAGTATTTTATTAAAAGAAATCTCACAAAAAATATTTAGTGTGCAAGATGTTGTATAAAAACATAAACAGGACTACAGTGTGTAGAATATGGAAAGATATAGAAAGAAAACATAAATACAAACACTCAAGGTCAAAAATAAGGGACATATACAGAGGTGTTTTAAGAATAATAAATGAGGACAATTTTCTTTTCCATTTTATTCACTCATCTTCAACTATTTTGCCTTGGAGGGACAGGCTTAGTCATGTCACACTTTGCACAGCATGCTGGCCACCAGAAACACCTGAAGGGTTAGTCATCTTGTAGAAGCACTTTTTATTCTGACCTAGCTAGTGGTAGACTTATTCTGTGACTTTGTTATGGAATTCAGTGACTAGAAGAAAATATATGTAGAATAAGGACCACATGCCATCTTTAGAATGGAGACTCTGAAATGCTGTTATCTGAGTGATTTTGAAAGTTATCATTCATATTTGTTTACTTGCAAAACTGTGGCTCATAAATATACCTTTTTTTTTTTTCTTCTTCAGAGATTCATAATGCTCTGGTAAGTATTTTCATACATGGCTAGATTTTCATACATCATTATGTGGACAAGAAGTAAGTCTATCGAAAATTTAAAACAACCAGTTGTTGTTCTGGAAGGTAGCAGATGCTAAATATTTCACAGATGCCTTCCTCCCATTTGTTTGGTTTCACCACTTATGTGGAGATAACTGAAACACATTTTCTAAGCCTTGGCAGTGCACTTGATCAGCACTCTGGTGGCAGATGAGTTTCAGTGTAATTGTGTGCAACAGGTGTGAAAGGGCAGAATGGGGTTTTCATTGGAGTGTTTTATGGATGTCTGCTAATTGCATTCTGCTTCTCCCAACACTTGCACAGGAATCTCACACACTTGTCATCTCTACAAGGTGTGGCAAGGGTTGGGAGAACTACTGTCTGAAGAAATACTGCCCTCTTCCATGGGCACAGCTTGGCAGATAGTTCATCCATGTTCAGATGGATTTGTTCCCAAAGCTAGTGGGCAGTTGTCAAATTGCGCCAGTTTCTTTACTTACTCCTATCATGTCTGTTTTATTTTTAAAGAAGAAAGTACTAAATACTTCAGTTTCTATTTATTACACTAAAAAAAGATAATTTGTCACTTTTTTGTAAGGACTAGAATTTCAATAATTTCATTTTACCTTTAGTAGGTTAAAAATAGCTTATAGAAGGGATTTAATCAAGACCTTTGTCTATCCCTGTGATTTTTTAGTATGCTATTTGCTTAAAGTTGTTAAGCGTTTAGAATAATTGAAATGTTGCATTGAATCTTAGAAAGAATTAACTACTGATTTTTTAGAATATAAATTAAAGCTTTTCTACTTTTCAGTGGATGAGTCTTCTAAATTTCCTTTAAGATTTGTACACAGTTTCACTTTTAGAGAGAGTTCTCAGCACTGTCAGCCTCTTGGATCTTCTTCACAATATTATTTTGAATGCAACATGTGAAAAAAAGAAAACCCATGCCCAGACATAATTTTAGGTGACAACATTCCTCCATAGAGTTGTTTTCTTAAACAGGTGTGCAAGTTTACTGTGTAAATATCAGTCATGCAGCATGTTAGGCAAAAATATTTAATATCAGCTATTGTCTTGAGGTGGATATTAAAGCCTACTGATTTTCTTTGGTCCAGCACAGTACTATAATTAACATCTGAAAATTCAAGACCTATATTAAGATATAAGCCTGTTAATGGAACGGAAACCTCAAAGAAAAGTACCCCTGTTAACTGTTCAGCTACAGCTAATAACATCACTGAAATTCTGAGATATCAGTGTATAGAATTATAACCATTGTTTCATTAAAAAATTAAATCAAAAAATATTGAGAAAAAAAAATAAACTTATAAATTCTTTCCAGCTAAAACAAGAAGGATTGCAGTCAGCAGCAATTGTTGTGAAATAGCTACTTCAAAGAGGTAGCTGTTTGATTTAAGCAAATTTAAAAGCCCACCCTGCAAAAAACTCAGAAAATGTATATTTGTCATAGTAGCTTCCTGTAAAAAGGTCAGATAATGAGGGATCATGAAATGTAAAGACAACATTTTTTTTTACTACTTTTATGTTACATGTTATGTTAGCCTGCTTTTTCAGCTAGAGAAACCTAAAAATAATCACTTTTTTCTTCAAGTTAATTTACAGGGAAAAGAATAGAAAAACAACTTGGCATTGAATGAATACTTATATTTCTTTAGTCCTGTTGAATTATTTTGTTAATACCCTTGTTGAATGGTAAGATTGTTCCACAAGACAAGCGCTCTCACTGTACTTTATAAGAAGCCTTTTTACTTGTTGGAAATATCTAGTTTGAATATTTGTAGTACTAATAAATTCCCTCTGTCTTTCAAAAATAACCACATTTTGGACTATGCCTGTGATTGGTCCACTCTGAAATATATGGGTTGGGTACAATGAGAAGTAACTGCTCCAGGATGAAGGCCCTCCTACAGCATCTGAGCCCTGTCCCATTCACACAGTGATTTCTTCCTCATGAGGCCTGCAACGAACACAGATAAACCACAAAGCATTTCTAGTCTCTTTCCTTTGCCATAAAACAAGGCTTATTTCTCTTTGGCCGTCTATGTGAATTTCACACTGCTAGGATCATTATCAGAGAGTATCCCTGTTAGCTCTGCCACTTTGAACTCCTCTTTAGAACTCAATTCAAACTAAGAGAGTAGCAAAAATTTTTCCAATCATCCTAGATGACAACATCCTGCCTTACGAGGAAGTTTGATCTAAAATGGAACATACTAGCTTACTCGAAAGAAAGCATAGGCAATGAATTATTCAGGGTTTCTAGTCAACAACCTTTTATATTGTGTTGTATCCCAGGATAAATGGTTCAGACTCAAGTACCATATTTGTCAACAGTAAACTAAACCGGCTGCCCAAATCCCACACTGACAGTGTTAGACTGCTTGTATATTGTTATGGCTGTCATTTAAGGCAGCTAAAGCACAATTCAGAGCAGAGATGTCCCTGTGTTCCTAACTTATCCTCTTATATTTTCACTTTTCATGAACTCAGAAAACTGGCAATGCCGGAAGAATTACTGGGGCTGAAACAACACCTGGGCACAGGGGATTCCACTGAGAACAAGGGTACCAGTGATGCTGCATGAATTCTGTGTTTCTTTTATTTGTGCATAATTTAAAACATTACTGCAGTCTTTTATTTCAATGATATTATTTTAGAAGTGTAAATCCCTTGGCCAGAGATTGCAGATTATAAAGAGATGAGTCTATTTCCCTGATGTGATACTTCAGATGAGTCCATTAGATTTGAACCAGGAGGTTATTAGCTCAGTATTATTGCGACATATACTGATTTTGTGCTTTTCTTTAATTTTTTCAGTGTGTTGAATAGAGTATATATAAAACGAAAAACAACAACAAAAAGATAATATCAACACAAATGACCTTGACAATTGTCTCCCCAAACATCTTTTAAATATGTAAGAAAGTATTTAGAGGTAGTTTTTGGGCACTTTAGTAATGGGGAGATGACTGCTGTTCCACCATACTAAATAAGGACTGATTCAGAGCAGATAAAATTAGGACGTTTGATTCAGAATTAAAATCCAAAAAACACTGACCCTTTCAAATGTACTACCAAATCTGCCATATCCTGAAATCAGAAATGATTTTGAGGTCAACTAGGCCAAATCATTCTTTTAATTGTTAATAAAATAGTCTCATAGGCAGATATAAAATACGATCAAGGTGCTTGGCCTCTTATAAAAAACAATGGTTTTAGCATTGTTGGTGTCTACATTTGGCAGTGCTTAAATTTCTATTCCTCTTTTGAAATGTTCTTCTCTATGAATTAATTCGTTCAGAATCAAGCACCCTGTTTCATATCTTAATAGATATTTTGTAGATGGATGTATTTTTGGAGCCAAGTTACTGCACCAATCAGTTTTTTAGCAGATATCTCAGACACTTAGGTTTTCCCTGGGGTAAAAACCCCCAACGCTTATTGAAACAAAATCCAAATTTATTATCTTACACATGTTGTGGCATCAGTCATATGTCAATTTCTGTGCTGTGAATTTTTAGAGCTGGAGAGAACTCTGATCTTTTTCCTGTGTGATGGAATCCCACATACCGTTATAATTTCCACATAGTGCTCATTATATTGTCAGTGATTCTTTGTAATGGCTATGTTTCTGCTTCCTTTTCTCAGAAGTGTTTCTATTCTATAGATGACTTTGCATTTTGAGAACTTATATTTGACTTTTGGAAACACCTGTTTACAGAGGTTGAAATTAATCTCAGTATTAATGATACTAATTTTGCATCATTCTTCTGAAACACCCTGTACAATATTATTATTACTAAAAGATCTATAAAGAATAAAATGCTCAGATGCATATTAATCTCAAGAATACAATGTGAAATTAATCTGTTTGAAATTGAAAAATATCCATGACTATCTATTTAAAAATAATGAAACCAGATTTCCAATAATTAGGATGCGAATATTAGGAAATGCCAGAGTTGACTCTGATTTATCCCTATGTAATACATGTTGCTCTAATTATAGCAGGATTGCACTTGATAAAAATATTTTATAAATATCATCAGCCAGTCTTCCATGTGCTGATACCCCATGTCAACAAACACAGAGGCAGCAGATACATACCAGATGGTTCAACTAGGAATGTGTTGTTTACATAAATTTGTGCGGTTTCATTGTGTGTTGTGAATGTGTAAACCTGGTCCACATTCCTACTAGTGACAGTTATCCATTTTTGTCTAATTTTTAGTAGCTTGTTTGCACTGTTAGTACTGTAGATTCAGTTTTTAGACTGTTATTAACATGATCAGCTCATTGTATGAATACAAATTAGTTTCATTTTGCAAACTTTTCTCCAAACTTGAAAAAGTAGCTTTGTTAATCAAAGCAAATATCTGTTCTTGATGTATACTACAAACTCAATATGAAACTAAGTCATAATCTAGATGACACAATGGCTTCCTGTTTTTGTTCTTGTCATGAAATCACAATCACAGAAGTGTTGAGGCTGGAAGGCACCTCTGGAGAATGTTTAGCCCAGTGGTGCTGCTCCAAGCAGGGTCAGCTAAAGTAGTTTGCCTAATACTGTGTCCAGATGAGTTTTAAATATCCATTGATGGAAACTCCACATAATCAATGATAACCTGTTCTAGAGTTTGACCACTCCCAAAGTAAAATAGCTGTTTCTTATATTTAAGTGATTTTTTTTTTGTATTGCAAATTGTGCCCCTTGACATTTGTCTTTTCAATGCACACCATGCAAGAGTCTGACTCCTTCTTATTAATTTTCTGCCATCAGTTATACTTTGTATGGTTTATATAAATATATTGGTAAGATTTCCCTGAGCCTTCTTCTTTCAAGGATGAACAGCCCTGCTTCTCTCAGACTCTCACATGACTGATGCTCCAAGGTCTTGATCTTCTTTGTGACCCATTTTGTCGGATTTGCTCTGGTATTTTCGTGTATCTCTCTGTTTCATGTACTGGGGAGACAAGACCTGGCCCCAACATTCCAGATACTTCTCACTTGATCTGAGTAAAGTGGAAGGATGGCATCCCTCAACTTGCTGGCAAAGCTTTTCGTAATGCAGCTTAGTATACCATTGGTCATCTTTTCTGCAAGACACATTGCTCACAGTCAATTTGCCGTTCACCAGGACAGCAGACCCTTTTCTATTAAGTTTTTTTTCCAGGCAGCCAGATGCAGTCCAAGTATGCAACTTATGTTTATTTATTCCCAATCTATAATCACTGGGACTTGTGAATGAGAGGTTCAGTCCAGTTGTTTGTAGAAGGCTTCTTCTGGATCAGGCAGCCAGTAGAAGCACATCGCAACATCACCATGTTGTTGTTCCTGTTTATTTTGATCCATACACTTTCAACTAGCTTTTTTCATGTCCAGACCCACAATGTGCTATGACTTACAGGGATAAAATTTTCCTTAATGACTTCTTGCTTTCCTGCACAACTTCTTCAGTAGGTAAACACTTCTGCCATTAAACTGGATGGGAGTAGGACAAGCTCTTCTTTAATTGCTAGGTCCTTCATCAGAAAAGGAAAGTACCATTTCAAACTGTAAAGAATCTTAGTAGTCATCAGTCAGATTAGGGGCTTCTTAACTGCTGTCAGCAGTAGTATTGTATCCTCTGGTGTACATTAACATTTGGAAGAGAACTGATTGTTTTAACTGTTTTAATCTGTACCTCAGTAAGACACAACGCAGTAACAGATCCTGCTGATTATTTGTGTTTCTTGTCTTTGTTCCTATTTTATCATTTAAATCAAGTTATTTCCTCTACCTGCAATTTGTGAGCTTTAATTAATTGGCATGAGATTGGTTTCGTGTGACCCGTAAGATATTTTATCAGTAACTTGTTTGCACTTTGTGCATCCAATTACAATATCTAGATTTTAGGTAACCATAATTACCATTATAAACTAATGATAAGATTGCAAGTTAAAAGGAAATACATGACTGTTTTCTAAAACTACATGATTAATTAGAGATTTTAAAATAAAGTTCAATTTACATTTAGGCAAAACAGGACCTAGTATAATATCTTCATGTCAAGGGAATACTCATTATTAGTAATTAACAAAAAATAAATGTGTCTCTCTTGCATGCTTCAAAGTAAGAAAGAAAATGAGGCACAATTATAAACAATTTCACACACCTGGTAATCATCTCTTGTAGGTAAGAGCTTGACTGGACTGGGAAAAGGTTGCATTCTCTTCTTTTCTAGCAGATGTCCTTCTTATTTAATTACCAGGAATCATTTTGTAAAATGGTTTTATAGCTCCAACAAGTTATTTGCACATCTACTGCAACAATCAGACAAAAAGAATGCCTTGCATCTAAGGCAGTTAGGCAGTTTCTGAAAATAAAATTTTACTGACATATTGATCCCGTTATCCTTGCCTTACAATGAACTGATCCCGAGATCATTTAGAGTTATACCTAGATAGCCTAGGCAGGCTGCTCCAACTTAGGTGTAAAGCAGTGTGAAAGTAATGGACACAGTAATTTAGCAATTCAGAGATGCTCTGTGGAATCCTGTGTGGTAGGGGGATAGGTGAGGTTGCTCCAAGATACTAATGCTAATGGCTAAGGCTTTGTACACATTTCTTTCTTTTGTCTGAAGCACAGCATTTGAGCTGTGATACTTAGTGGTTGCCTGCAGGCTTTCCAGTACTTCATGTTCTCTGGAGAATTGTCCTAAAAGTGAGTTCCTCTCTTTGCACAGAACACAAACATCTTAGCCTGTTCCCTGACTTTTTCATTTTAGATACCAAAATGGATAGTCTGAATCTTACCCTTTGGCAACAAGGAATTAGGGAATTTCCTTGAACTGCACAGCTGAGTGATTGGGTGATGTGAGGAAGTGGGTATTTTTTGAGAACTTTCCCCCTTGACGTAATGAAAGCGTAAAGGAAAGAATGAGGACAGCATTATTCTTGCACAGGCCGTGGTTAATCATGTTCCAGGAGCAAATAGACCCACCCTATTTCTCACTGTCTGCCTGACTGTACAATAATGTGTCTGACATATGTGCTGACCATGCTGAAATTGGGCCTCTGTGCCACAAAGAGTTAGAGGTCCATCAGGCACAAACAGAGCACAGGAGATGTGGAGGCCATATCTCCAAAATAACAAAAGTATTCTGTGGAAAGAGGGTCATAATGAGATCAGAATATATGTAGTTGCCTATGGTGATTTGTGTAGACAATTTTGCTGTCAGGGTCTAGGTGACCATAACAGTAAAGGACTTCTGCATTGAACCCCTGGACTGCTCTGCCCAGCCTCAAACTATCTCAAATGTGAGTATCCAGTAGTAGGTTGTCTTTATCTTATCCTTTACCACAAGGAATGAGTCAACGGTTTTCTGTGACATAGTTGAAATAAATATCATGTTGTGATATTGACCCTCTGAAGAAGGAAAATTCTGGAAGGTAAATGGGGAAAGGAATTTAAAAGGAATAAAAAAAACCCAGGGGGGCTGGGGGGGGAAAGAAAGAAGATAAAGGAATAACATAGACAAACCAGTCATCAGTCAAGTTGTTACAGTCTAATCCTGGCATCTGTAAGTATTGCCTTAGGCAGGCAGTTGTCTAATTCTTTGCTTTCACTATCTACATTGATTTGTTAATGCTTCTTGTTGATGCTTGATGTTATTGTTCCTTTACATTGACCCGCTATGAGTTTGTAGTTTTGTTACAAAAAGCCTGCAGCTTCTCTCTCTTTCCTCATAATCATTATTGAGATATATCTATCATTGTGGTTGAAAGAGGAGAAACTTCAGTGTCATATGGAAGAGAGTTGGAAGAGTGAAGGGAGGTTTAATGCAAGCAGGAGCCTGAAATGGCTATGGGAAGTGAAAGGGTGTATAATAAGAAGAAAGCTCAGAGTGCAGCAGTACAACAAAAAGGAAAACCCAGGAGGAGACATTCTCCTCTCCCAGGAGACGCTTTTATGGAAACCATAAGAAGGAAAAAAAACCCCAAAATTGAAAGTGTAGGAAAAAGGAGGATGACAAAGTTAAAAACAATCCAGGAGAATATAAAAGGAGAATCAGGCAAGGATGAATTAAAAAAAAAAAAAAAAAAAGGATCTAACATAAAGTGAAGCAAAACGCAGAGTTTTGTAATTCCTTTATAGTGATTTGGATTTATTGAGCAGGAGGTTTTAATCTATGGACAGTGTTTTGGCTAACAGCAACAAAATATTTGATGTAGTTCTTGACCTTTTAAGACAGTTTTCAGCCACAAGAGAAAGCATGACCACAGCTCTTTAGCATAAGAAATAGAGACAGCAGTCCCACGCTGCAGTTTTCCCATACAGCTAAACAATTTAGTTCCCTGTGGAATAGGAAGAAATCTACTTACAAACTAGCCTGCCCCATTCCCTGGAACATAGTTGTGGTTTCTGTCACATCAGTATTGCTCAGTCAGTAAGTTTTCAATCATATTGGTCATTTAAGATACTGATTAATCTGGGAAGAGATCACCTTTGAAATATTTACAGCAATATTGATGTGCTGACATCCTTTTCTTCTTATGATAGACAGAATTTTTCAGAAGCGCTTATTATCTCAGTGCTATTTTTAGAGTACTTTTTTTCAAATTAACTTCAAGGCCTCAGAATGTGCTTGTGTTTCAAATAGGATTTTTTATTCAGTGCATGTCTGACCACACTCAGAATATGAAGAGGAACTATGAACTAGCTTATTCATACACTGATCAAGTAGTTTTCCATTTGCATTTGAGAAACCTCAGTCTAAATGCCAATGTCACTAGGCTGCAGGTATTTTAGGACTTTTCTTAAAATTAATGCTTTTTAAAAGTTCATCTAAAATAAGGTCATACTTTAAAAGCAGCAAAAATCTTTGAAAAGGTTTTCCAAAACTAAACCTGGAAAATAAATAAAAAAAAATACATTTTGAACCATTTCACCTTGACTGAAGTCACTTTGTAATGGTTTTAGAGTTTGTGAAGGTAACCATAATACAAAAACCCCCACAAAACTCCCAAAAACCAGAGAGAGTGAAAGAAGAGAAGAAAAAAAAAAATAACCAAACCAAAATAGGGCAACCTTCAGAAGACATTCAGCAGAACCTGACAATGTTTTGATTGAAGAAAGATTGATTCTCTAAAGTTGGAATGGTCAGACATGCACTGAATTTGTTGAGGTTCATTGCTATATCCTAGAAACTATTTTCAGCCCTTCTATCCTAATGAGCTTATTAGTAAAAGGCTGAAAGGACCACAGATTGTCTATCAAATAAGATTGTCAGTCACACACTGTTAGCAACTCTGCTGTGATTTATAGACCATGATTACAGAAGAGAGAGGTATGAAAAGCCTTATTGTGTCCTGTGACCAGTGGCACAAAATACAATGTACAGCATTGTGCTTAGGGGGTGGGAAGGTGTATGTTCTGGATGAGGAAGCCATAGAAAATTAGATAGAATAGTAGCTTTCCCCTCTTGTTTCCTCCAGTGATAATTATATTGCGCAGAAGAAATTGAATTACCAGCAGCAGTAATAGTTATGGGTGAAAGATATGCTATTATACATGATTTAAAAGTGGGGGACACACTAGATATGGGAAGGGGAAAGCTCAAACTCAGCTCAGCTGCTGCTAGAAACAGGCATTTTCTGCACTCCCTGTACTCAATGTACCTAGACACAACTGATTGTCAGTGCAGTTTTATGTCCAACAGAGACCTTTGTTTGATATTTTTGATTGACTTTTTATGTAGCAGCAGGAAATATTGATAACTTATAGAAGAATAGGGGGAAAAAGTTGGGATAATTTGGTCATTACTGAAATATTTTCAGATCGTTAAAAAAGCAGAGTGATTTGAATAAAGTGCTTCTCAGTGAAACTTGTATCTAAGGGGAATGAAAATGTCTTGCTAAAATTACAGTTAAATTTCTGACTATAGATCCAGGTTGGGCTGAGTTCAGTGGAGCTGAGCACCATACACACAAGTATCATTTTAGTTAGGGTTGCTGGATAGTCCTGAAAGAGTCTTTGAGGCACAAAATTATCTTACAACAAAACAATCCCTTCCAGTTTCTCCAGATGTTGCTTTCTCTCCCACTCAGTAAGGGTTCCTCTCTTTCCTTGGGATAACCAAACTGCTCTGTCAATGGTTCCCTGCTCACCATTCCTCTTCTCTTGTGGCCTGGCTGATTCCTGTTGATAAGGATTGCATAGTAAGTAAGCAATTGCAGTTGTAGTTGAGGTTTTTGCTACACAGTGAGAAT
The DNA here is from genome assembly GCA_013401135.1 of Cettia cetti. Lineage (NCBI taxonomy): Eukaryota > Metazoa > Chordata > Aves > Passeriformes > Sylviidae > Cettia > Cettia cetti. The sequence goes on along the minus strand of VZUI01026958.1, from coordinate 52,396 downwards.
ATGCATCAGTGGAAGCCTTTGGGAGTGACTCAGCTGGCACCCTGTTTATTATAAATCTCTGTACAGGCTTTGGTAGAGAACAGTTTATGCTCATCACTTGTGCAGCTGTCCCATCATGTTACTGACAAGCAAATTCAAATCCAGCCAATAATCTTATTACTGGAGTATTTAAAGTAGATAGTCACTTCACTGAAAGCTGTGTGCATTTCAATTGTTCAGAAAGAAAATTATGTGAAACAGAAAATTTCAAATCATCAAAGGCAGTCTGTCTGCTTCTCCAACATTCTAAGGAAAACAAGGCAAATAAGAAGAGAGTAGGTGGTTTTTTGTGATCTACCTGCTCTGCTGTCCACTTACACAATACGTTTTATTTAAAACTACCCTCCTGGTTATTTTAAAATTGTAAAAAGAGGAACTTTATCTTCTCTTCTTAAGAAAAAGAAAGGAACTTGATTAAAAAAAATTGGACAATAAAGAAAATAGCTATTTCTGGGAAAAAACTTTTTAAAAACTAGCAGAGTACGTTAGATTTCTGAGAAGCTCTTCAGACACATTCACCAAGTATTCCTATTCTGCATCTGCTGCATAATAAAAAGCTACCAGTTTGTATATGATGGAACAGAATGGGTTCATCAGAACCGTGGCTGAAATAGAAAATTTTTATCAAGAAATTCCAAGTGGATGAAAAATACTTCAAGATAGAATTTAATGCGTATTTAAAATATTTTGATGAGATGAACAGAGAATGCTCCAGGCCATGCAAAAACATATCATTAGAGTTCCTGTTTTACATATCAAATATGTGTTTTATGTTGTGCTATCCTGCTGTCAAGACAAACGGTCATTACTTGTTATTTGTCTCCATATAACTCTTACCAAGAGGTTTTTTTTGTTTTGTTTTGTTTTCTTGTGTTGATTAGCATGGAGCATTTATCACAGTCAGGGCTTCATGGTTCAGCTCTTCTTTTTAAATGAAAAGGAAAGAAGAGCATACATTATAGGAATGCAAAATTTCATAACCTTGTCTTAGAAAGTTAGGCATTTAAAATCTGCTTCAGGAGTACCACTTATGTAGATAAAGCACATAGAGTTAGTAGAGATCAAAACAGTTAACAGAGAATTAAAAATACTTCACAGTGTACCATCTTGCCAAGCTTTGCATATCAAATAAATGTCTTCATTAAAGCTATAATTAATGATTATTTTTAACTTTATACTGGTGAAATAGAAGCCACTATGTCTGACCCAGATCCCACTATACCCAGTATTTGAAAACCAGACACATTTACAAATTAAGATTGGAAAGAACAGGACAGCCAAACATATGCTAAAGGCAGGAGCAAAGCACAAGACAGGTCAGGATTCACACAAAACAAATACATAAATTGGTTAACTAATTGGTGCTTTGTCAAAAGCAATGAGGATGTGGTTTATCAGGCCAGATGACACGGCTTTTAAGTCTGTAGTTTCATTAGTGATAACTACTTTCAGATTACTTTTGAACTGAAGATTCCATCCTGAAACTTTTGGAAGATACATTTTAAGTTAAGAGGACATATTGTCAAATCAATGCTGTATTTATAAGAACGTCGGCCTTTTTAAACTAAGAAGTCTAAAATTTCTTGTTTTTATTTCAAATTTATTTGGAAAGATGGTGTTTTAAATATTCCATTTTATCATGGAAAACACAACATAGAACTGAAGGAGTAGGCAGCTATTTCTGTTGGAAAGTCTTAAACAACGTTAATTTGGGGCCAAATGGAGAATTTATCTCTTGTACTGGCAAGAGACTAGAGTTGTTCATTATTTTTCCTGTTAGTCCTCAAAAGATATTCCCGAAAGTGAGACTTGCATTCAAACCAAACCCTTCACCCATTCAGGTCCAAGCTCCTTTGATTTTCAGGATATTAGTTGTGTATATTCTCCTTAGTTTTGTACGGTTTTTTGTTCTGCAATGCATTTTGTCTTGTATTATCTATACTTTGATAGAATTTTTCACCTCCTCTCATTTCTGATTATTGGCATATATATGATGTAGATTTTTACTGTGCTGAATGTTTGCATTTCACATTGTCCTCAGTGAGATTTGATGATCAAGAGTTCTGTAAACGAAAACATTTGTGACCTTTGCCTCAAAAATCTGCACCCAAGGGAATCCTGCTGCTTTTTATTTCCCTTTCTAGAGACTGCATTAAGAGATTTCTCTTTTAAAAATAATTGAAGTTTCTTGCCTTTTAGTTTGACCCTGTTGAATTTCTTGAAGCGCCAAGAGCACATAGGGAGCATTGCTACATAAATCAAATAATAATAATATGTATAAAGAAAAATCACAAAGGGTAAGAAAAACTCTCATGCTGTTAAAAACAAATTATACTTAGATATTGGAAAGACCTCCCATGGTTAAAAATGAGTTATAGTATTAACAGAAAATATATCATTCAAGACCATTTCATTTCTTTGACATGATAACAGAAAGATTCCAGTGTCTGTGGAACCCAGATTTTGATTGTTTCAATTCACAGTAATTTTTGAGAGGAAATGTTTAAAACAATTGTGTATAGGAAAACAATTCATGTAATGGTATTTAGTATGGCATACCCTAGTCGAGTGCTTTTTTTTCCCCTTTGACATTTGTAATCTAATATTTCTTCTGCCTTTATAGAATGACCAATATTACTTTTTCAAGGTCCTTGAGCATACGCTTAACTGTAAACATACGAATATATTTGGGCGTATGTTGCATATGCCCAAAAATATGTAAAAGAAATTACTCCTAAGAAAGATGAAATAATTGAATAACGCTGTGAATACAACTGATCCATGTGCAATTGTATGAAAGATGCCTGTCTGAGAATGCAGGTAGGAAGAGTTAAAACTGGCTGGATGAAAGATTCCCCAAGAGACACTTAAATAGCTGCCACAAGCACATGGTCTTCTACATGCAAACCAAATCATAGTGACTATTCCTTCCACTTTTGGATGAAATTAGGCTGTAGATTTCTTAATTGTACTTGTGTTAAAGGATTTCTTGCCTGAGAGATCCTCAAGAGTCATTTCAGCATTAAAAGTACTGTAAATTTCCAATATATTGCGCTGAAATATAAGACTGGTGTTTTATTATATATATTAAATCAAGCCTTTGACACTGACAATTCAATTTTCAGACATACTACTTAAAATATATATTGAGAAAAAAATTCTGGCCATAAAAGAATCTAATCAAGATAGAATAAACAAATGGAAATGAGAACAGAAATAGACACACATGAAAACCAGTGTTCACCCAAGAGTAGGTGCCATGTAGATTAGGGAGTCTTCCCTTTTGTAATCCCTTGCCTAAATTATTTTTTAATGTGAGACAGACTTCCACATCCACCTGAAGGTTTCTAGATTTTTGAGATACCTCTTCAGATACAATTCTTACAGTGAAACGAGTGACTAGTTTTCTCTTAATATCAAAAGTACTATCTTCAATCATAGTGTGCTTGTTAACATAAAGCACCTTAACTTCTCATAGGAAAACCTCTAAGACATTATTTGCGTGGAAACAATTCCATTTGCTGCCTACACCGCATAAATCTTCAAGGGCTTGAACACTGCAATAAAGAGGTATTTCCAGGTAATTCAGTGCATATTCTCTTTTAAGCGTCCTAGAGGAGATGCACAACTGTCATTTGGAAGGAGACAAAGTGTTTTCTTCTACTGTTATAATTTCTGTGTGAACGTGTATTGATTCCTTATGTTGGGGTTTTCAATATAGAGAGGGAAACTCATTGACTGTATTTTCTCATAGCTTGTTTTCATATTGTTGTAAAACAATGGAGGGCCCTGCCATTAGAGAAGATGCAGAAGTCTTACCCCTTATTTCAGTTTGGTGTATGGTGCACTGAGGATGACTATTAGCAAGATCAGTCATAGTAACTGAACAGGGTTCATGAGATTAGAATGTTATTTTCTCTGAATGGTTTATAAAAACATTGCTAAATAAGGTTGAAAACCTCTAGACTTTGGAGTCACTTTCAAAACAAGTAGAATGCTGAGTACTACGTCTGTGATGACCTGTAGCAGGAATATCCATTCGGAGGAAACAGCCCTTATTCTGACAGGGCACCATGGTGTGTTAGAACAGTACTTTTCTTATGCTCCATCAAAGACGTGGATGCAGCTTGCTTGTCTTTGAGCACACAGTCTAAAAACTTCTTTTTTAGCTAACACACAGCTGGCTGTAGATCACTGATTTTGTCCTTGACAAATTTTAAATGTATTTCATAATGAAAAGTTTACTAGTTTCCATTACAAATGCATTTCCCATCTGCTACTGTTTGGAGCTGGTGAATGCAGAGTTGAAATTGGACTAATGTAACTAGTACTGTATAAAATTTCTTCTCCATTTGGTTTCTTTTTTAGAGTTTTGTTGGGCTTGGTTTTTCAAAAACGGCAGCAGTTTTGCCTTGAAATGGCAGCTTCCTGTCATCTGTTTGCTGTGATCTAGATGCTCCTCTCAACTTTAGTTCAAACTGAAATGAACATCACCGAATGCAATGAGAACAAAAATAAATTTTATGCCCTTGAAAACTGTAGTCTGTATTTCTTCCTTTCACTAAGACTGATTACCAGCTTCTGATCTTAGTAGTTCTGGAAAGGTCAAATGAAACATGGAAGAGAAACCAAGGTAATGAGAATGGGAGAAAGATGAGAAGAGTAGAAAGAGATAATGTGATTTACTTACATTCAGTTTTTGTGAAGTTTATGAGGAAAGGGAAGAACAAGAAAATGCTGCAAAGGAAATCAGCAGTAACTCAGTAGTCATAGAGAAAACACTTTCTGAAGGCGTACCTCAGCTAGTAAAGAGGACTATTTTGGCTTGATATCATATGATAGGTCAACCATAATAAGTCTTTTCATCTTCAGAAGCCTTAACTGTTGTGACAGTAAATGTTTGTGGGCTTTGTTAAGACTGGACTCAGATGAGGAAAATGTTGCTGTTACAAATATCTAGTGTTCTCTAATGTTACTTCAACACAATAGACCAGTTCCACCATAGGGCTTTGTGTTATCCCTGGTTCACTACTAAGAAATTAGGTCAGACTATTAAAAATAACCATCTGCCCAGTGGGGATCTGTCTATAGGACCAGCTCTTTACATCAAAGACCTTTACTCTTTGTCACATTTGGATTTTGTACTGCTAAAGGAATATGTAATGAAAACAGCATTTTGAGGAATTTGCAAGATGTTTAGTACATGGTTATTCTCATAACTCATTTAATAATTTAAGGATGATGGCTGAATATTCTGTTGTTTTATAAAGAAATAAAAGAATGAAGAGTGCTTTATTGAACTAACAGGATTGGTAACATGTTCAAAGCTTCAAAGGTAATCAGAGGATTTGTGTTTAACAGAATTGAATTTCAAGGATAACCAAGGTTATGCCCATCCTTATATTTCCTCCTCGCCTCTCTCTTTTTTTTTTTTTTTAAATGAGATTGAAGTTTCTGTGATACAAATAAAATCATCATCTGCTAGCAAGTTTGTTGTTCATTGATACATGAGTGAGTTCTTGCTTTTCCCTCTTTTAGCTATGTGAGTTGGCAGTTTAAACAATCCTCCAGGACAGGGTAACCAAAAAAGGTTTAACTTCATAAGATTTAATATCATATATAGCTTTAAGGTATGTAGCAGGTTGAGAAATTTTATCCAAGGGTTGATGTCACAACTCAATGTTACATGTTGGTGAAGTCTACAAAATGGATATCTTTGATCAGCATATTTTCATTAAAAAGAAAAAAAAGCAAAAAAAGCAGCTGTGTGGAGGGAAAAAAAATAACACTTCTTTTTTTCTCCTAAGAGAACATCTTTCCTTTACTTCACTCTCTTTTTGTGGTGCATAGTGGCAATTAGTTTGCTGGCTGAGATAAGACTGGCTGCAGCATAAAGCATCTGGTTGCTACAGACTCTATGAAAAAAATGGGTTAGCAACTGAATAATGTGGCATCCCAGAAGAGAAGGCCATTTTTTTGTTAATATTGTGGCAGAAATTTTAAATTATATGAAGTCTTTTTCTCAGTTGACTAAAATAGCTCAAAAATACTGAAAAACTCAGCATATTTTAAGAGTGATTCAAAAGGCCATAAAGTTAATAGCTATCTCTATTTGGATCTTTGGAGGATTAGATACTGACTGATGTCAGGATCTGAAATACTGCCCAGTGTCTTGTTTCAGCAGTCCATCTCCATTCAGCAAAGCATTTAATCATGTACTTAGCTCTGGAATGAGATGTGATTTATGTGCCTAAGTACTTGGCTAAACAGGAATAAAAAGTAGAAATACACATGGTAGTTATTGTCTGGTGTCTGTTGATTAATCTGATACTTCAGACCAGTTGTTAGTGAATTATTAGTATTATCCAGGAAGAATTATTTTCTCTGGTGTGTATCAGAGGAGATGGACATGGAGCATATCCACTTGAAAGTATCATAGATTATTAAAAGATGTATCTTATTGAATTGCTTGGAAAAACGTGACACACACAATTTCTAGTTCACTGATATTTGCTTGGAATGTGTTAATGTGTTGTTCAGGTTTTAAATTGAAGCATAGCAGCTTTTTCAAAAACCATGTGTGATAAGGTCAGAAACAGTGGGAAAAGCTTCTGTCATGGCAGTATCTTCGATATTTTCTTCAGACAGAGAGTTTCAAGTCCTTGGGTAGTTTTTTTACCTCCTGAGGATCACAAAAGGTTTGATTCATGTAAGCTGGTAAGGTATCAAGAGCACCTTGGAGAAAAAGATTTATGTAAGAGCAAAGCAGCAATAATGGTAATTTATTGTAGGCATATTCTTTTTGAATGCAACAGTAACAGAGGGAGGGAAAAGGCCACATCAAGATTTTGGTTCACTCACAAAACTGTCATGAATATCTAGAGTTCCCAGATGTTTCATTTAAGGCTAGTTCATTTTCTTGTCTTTCTAAAGCAGAGCAAAATCTATTAGCTCTTTCGTCAAAATTAAGATATAATCTATTATTTAATCTTAGCAAATTTATTACAATTTAGCCATGCCACGTGTTCACAAACAGACTAATAACAAAGTCAGCACTAAACTTTCAAAAAATGTAGAACAGGTTCTTACCATGAGAACAGGCTTAGTAAAGTGAGATATTTTATAAGAAACCCAAACCCCAAAAATAACCATAAACAAACAACCCCCAAACAAACAAACAACCCACCCCCCAAAAAAAACCCCCACCCAACCCAAATCCATGGTTTTGAACTGTTTTAAGAATTTTCAAGAAATTTCTTGACTTTATACAAGCCTATTTCACTCCCACTCCTTGAAACCCAGGATTATTATGGAAGCATTTTTTTCAGGAATTTGAGTTCTAAAAAAAAAAGAATTCTCTTAACTTTCATAACAATTTTTTTTGATTTTTGAATATTATGGAGTCCATTTTGAAGTTAAGTGTAAACAAACACATTTTAATACATTCTTCCCTTGAAAACCAGGCTCTCAACAAAATGGCAATTCTCACATGAAGGTTTACATCCCTTAAAAATTGTACTGAATTTTTTTAGAAAAGCAAGGACCAAAAGCCAGACCTATTTAAACAAGTATCTGCCAAGGACTGATATTTTACCTGAATTTTTCTTTTTTTTCTCAGCAGCATTTCCCACAAGGAATATTACCATATAAATATATTTTATGTGAACTAATCAGAGCAAAAACCTTTTGATTCTAAAAGTGATAGCTTTCTAAAAAAAAAGCTTTCATGTAGCTGAGGCATGAACTATTATTAGGGATGAAACATGCTCCGTGGTTCCAAGGACGTCTCATATCGGCCTCCTCCAAGCCTCCCTGCTGTGGGTGCCCAGAGCCTGCTCTGGGGGCAGGCTGGGAAACACCAATTTTGCTTGTTGCTGTGCTGGGGAAAAAGATGCAGAAAAGAGTAGAGACAGCCAGCCCAGACCAGGGACCAGCTCAGATCAGAGAAAAGTCCAAAGAGCAGAAATCAGGCCTGCTATTTATTACTATTTATGTACACTCAGATGAAAGAGTTCAATCCTTCAAAGAGAAGAGAGCAGCAAGGGATATGAAATGTGGTACTGGTGTTGCTAATGATAATAGACTATTCAGGCAGTGGTTGTTAGGGTGCAGAGATATTATGTTATCCCTTCTATCATCATTCTTATAAGAGGCAGAGAAAAATGTTGTTGACCTGTAGCTTATACTAACTTGCTTTGGACAGATTACTGTTTTTCTTTTTAATTGGGTAGATACAAACAAAAAATCACTCTGTGTTTTTACATCCACCTAGCAATGGAAAGTCAGCAATGAACTGCAGCAAAACTTCAGTCTCCAAAAGGTCATTTATATTTCCAGAAGCTAGACTTCAACAGGCAGATATGTGAATTAAGAAACAAAGTTGGAGTCTAAACATTCATATGCATAAAACCAGGATGCTGAGACTTGGCAAGCCCAGGTTATATTGAATACATTCAAGGTGCCTGTTCCATTTGTATGCAACTGGAAGGACCCGTGGGACCTTCACTGGCACTAATTACATGACAAAATATAAGATCAAAGACATGAATCATTGCCAAAGCTGTCAAATGTTTCAGGATTGACCTTTCTGATCCTAAATTCAATGAGAGCATTAATAAGGTATGAGTTCAGTAAATGCAGCAGCAAGGGCTCTGTTTGAAAACAGCAATATAGCATACAATATTTCTGCAGTAAGTATGTATAGCAAAAAATATTGGAGTGTACACAGAGCTGTCTTTGCAGTTTTTAAAATGTAAGAGTTATGTATGTGCTGCTTTGATTTCATTTACTGTATTCCTATGCAGATAAAATGGCATAACTCTATTCATTATTAAAGAGCTGGAGAAGCTTTTATTACTATCTCATTTAGAACTCAGAGATAAAATTTCAAAGTCCTATTTCAAACCAATGTGGTGTATTTTAGACTGATCAAAACCTCCAAGATGGTTCACAAGATTAACTTGTATGGTATAAAAGCTGCACTGGTAGCACAGCGCAGAACTCACTTCTTTTTTGAATGCTGCCATTTCTTGACTGAAAAGCGACCAAATAGCATCTTCCACTCATTGACTAGAACAGGAAGTGAAAGCACTAGAGACTGTTGAAACAGCCCAAAATCCCCAAAACCTGTACATATGAAATATTATAAATAGCAGGATGTATTAAATACCAGTTGAGACAGCTAACACTACTGTATATCTTAGTTTAATAAAACCAGCCATACTCAATTAAGTTCTCTCTCTAGGTGCTTATCAAAATCCTGATATCCCTAATTGCTGTGCCTGATTCAGCTTTAACCAAGAGATAAAATCTTGGTCATTGATCATGCCTACCTGAACAGCATGAATTTCAGGAACAGAATATGTCCTTTAAATGTAACAACAACAGAAACAGTCACCTTATTCTTTCAATCAGTGAGATTAGCTTTGCAAAGAGCCCAGTCTCTCCTTCTGGAAAACGAAGAGGCTGAGAGGCAACAGTGAGAGGAGTCCATGATGAACAGGAAAAAAAGGAATGCTGAAAGGAGTGAAATGGGAGCAAGTACAGGGCAGCAGAGAAAAGTGAAGCTGCATTCCAAGCCTGCTGTGGCCAAGTTAAATTGCCTGGAGATAGAGATCTCATGAAATGAATCTTTGGCTGCACCACTATTTGGCGTCTTGTAACAAACCAGCATTGCCAAGAGACATTAAGCAGTGATATTTGAAAACACTTTGCAGGTGCCAGGCTGTTCTTTCCTCTGTGTTAATGAGAATTTGATCATCTAATGTAGATATAACACACAGAGGAGGAGGAGCAGAGTCTATGAATCAGCCATTTTTGTTATCAAGGGTGGATCACTGGCAAAATAATAGGCTGTCTCTGCATCTTAACAAAAAAAAAAAAAAAAAAAAAAAAATCACTGAACATTGTGCCAGTCCATAAAAAACTGGTACTTGTATAATCTTATTGAGACATCTGGTCATTTTACCTTGGCCATTGGTGAGAAAATAAAGATGGTCAGGCCTGGAATCTGGACAAATCTGAGATCAATTATTTCTGCTGTTTTGCTGTTTCTTTATCAGTGAACTATCTTGGTGATAGATAATTTAAATATATGTTAGAGTAGAATTTATAGCTATGTGAATTCATTTCTCTTTTAGAATGCTTTTCTTCATTCATTTTTTTTGCATTCTGCATGGGAGTAAAAACAATGCTTGGTTCATTTCCAGAACCAAAAGGACTCTGTCTTTTCCTTGAGTTATTCCGCCTCCTTTCCTTTCCTCATGCTTGTTTTACCCCTCCATTCGCCTATAGCACACACACAAACCCTTTATGTTTGTGAGCTGCACATTAACCCAAAAGGTTAATGAGTACAGGGCTCAGGTGCAGTCCATACTCTTGCAGCATTACTAATGCTGTGGTCATGGATTTGGAATGGCATTCTGGAAAATTAGTTCTTTTGTGATCTCTGTGCTGAGAGCAACTCTGCTGTTTTGTCTGCTCCCTAACTGCATTTTTATGCTGAGCTTTCTCTCTCTATGAGAATATGTTTTTTGCCCATTCCATTACCCATTCCCTGCAAGCACAACAACCTTATTTGTGAGATCAACACCAACTTCAATATGGGGAATATGTCACTGCCAACAAACTTTCTTAACTATTCCTCCACATATAAGTTCAGCAGAAGGGCGGATGGCAAAGTGGCAGGTAAAAACTTTGAATAGGAAAATGTCCATCAGAACTCCACTGAATTGAAGACTTAGATGAAAAAAAACCCCTGGAAATATATAACAACAATTCAATCATCTTCCTTCTGAGACTTGTTATCAAAGTAGGCATAGAGAATATTTAGATATATCTCTATTAAAAAGTTGCCAAATCCTTATCCATTATACCCCCAAGAAAATCTGAGAAATGCACCTTACGGAAAGAGGAACATCCATCTTTTTCTTTAAACATGTCTGCAACTCAGATGTAAGGGATCATCCAGGACAGTCTGGTGAGGTGAAAAGTCAAACCTGCAGGTCAGGGTTCTGGATTGACAGAGTACATGGCCAAGCATGGACGTGGCTGCAAAGCTCACTGTGGCTGTAAACTGAGGCATCCCCTCAGCTCCCTTGTCATCCCCTAGCAAGCCAGCCCTTGGCAGCCAATTGAATTCCACTGGTGGAGAAGGTGCTCAGGTCCCTGGCATGAGGTTTGGGAAGGCTATTAAAGCTAAATAGTAGTTTTATGTAAGTGATGATGACCATCTTCTTTATTGTGCTTAATGAAGTCCCAAATTTGCAACAGACTAACATCAATTTATTAATAAAAAAGTTCAACACAAGTGTGTATGTCCTTTATAATCAAGTATTTATCTAGATGATCTTGAAACATCTTAAATGGAATCTATCTCAAGGAAGCATGGGAGCATGGTAGAGAATCTCAAGTGGAAGTGTTGTATAATGGTCCTTCTGGGCAGAAACAACTCCAGAACAGCAAGTCCTAAGAGCTATGAGGAGAGTGATCAAAAAGAGTCTTGACTGTAGTGCATAGAGTTCACATTAGGTGAAGAAAATTTGAGGCATCTATATCTACACAACACATATTTTTATTTTCTGTTGAAGCCTGCAGATAAATGCATGTTTTACAAATGATTATCATATCTAGATGGTGGTTATATCTTCCTGTGAGGTCAGTGGCATTTGCAGAATTTCAGGTCCACACCCTAATTCAAATTAGCTGCTCATTTTGTGAGAGGGAGGATCACACTCATTCAGGACAAAAAAGGCTATATAACACAGTAGGACCATTGGGTCACAGATATTTGGGAAGCAGGAGCCTTCCAGGACAACTAAGTATACGATGATTGATGCATCCAAATACACAAAACTCTAGAAAAGACGGATACAGTGGCTTTTTTGAAAAATGCATTTATTGCTTTAAAAACACATGAAGGATAAGAAGCTGTAATTTATGTAACTACACTGCCTGAAGCTTAGCATTAGGACAGCAGCTGTGGCCTTGGTACCTCAGGACCTTCTGACAGAGTGAGAAAGGAGAGATTCCCACAGTTCCTGTGGGCAAAATACTTCTGGACTTCTGCTCAGAGGAGTAGAATTTGGCCTTAAGCATAATCACCTGGAGGTGCTTCAGAAAATAAATGTGTATGTGCTTCCTCTGAGCGATTTATCAGCAAATGTGTCAGTTGCTCAGCTTTAAAGCTTTAGTGGATGTAGAGATGTATAAGTACTTCAAAACATCAGAGGGAAAGAGATTAGGAATAAACAAAACTGAATGGTGACTTGTACTGTGCAGAAGTACAAGTGTACTGTGTATTGATAGGAACGCCTTTGTTGGAGAAATAAGGCACTGCTGTCTTGCACAGCACGGTGAACATCATCTAGGAGGAGACATGAACATGGTGACTCTGCAACTGTGGAGGCTCGCAGTCAAGAAAATGAGGCATGAAAAGTAAGTAATTCAAGAAGCTTTAACAAGCAGCTTTATTATATTAATATTTTTAATATTCATTTTCCTTGAAATAAGAAAGTAAGCAATGTACAATCGTATAATCATAAAGAGCCAACAAAAGTTGTTATAAAAATACATACCTTAATTATAAAAGCTATAAATTTCTATGGTATATCAGAATATATAGCAATAATAATGTTTCTTAAATGACATTATTTCAGTCCTTGTCTCATCCATGAAATCTGTAAAGGCCTTTGTAAATTGACTTGAAAATTGATGGGTCTCATCTGGTTTAACAGAGGGGCGAGAGACTTTTGCACTATAAACACCCTTTCCCATAAACACCCTATATCTTATTCAGTCCTTATCTGGAGGAGATACTGCATCAAGAGATACTGCAATCTTGCAGTCCAAAAACCAATCCATACCATCTGACTATTTGTTTTCCTTGCTAGAATCCAGAGATCTTTCTCAAAGTGATGTTTCAATGGATGTCTTTTCCCACTGACCCTAGTGGTCCTGTCTGAAAAAAGTCAGTTCTTTACTGTCTAAAAGAAGTCATCTTCTGATCCAAGATGTGAAGACATCCAGCTTGGTATACTCACATAAAGCTCTACCACTTTGTCAAGGGAAGGCTTACCAGCTCGTGTCTGTTTAGAACCCTGTAGTCTCCTGTCTTCTGCTTGTGTGCTGTTTGACACATTATTCCAAGTTTGGAAAACATAAGCATAGATGGTATCCAAAGCTTACTAAGAAACCAAACCTTCTAAAGTGTCCAAACCTTACTGTTCCTTCAGCTCTTCCACACAAAAACAAGCTTAATCATAAATTTGTCCAAATGGATCTGGGTTTTTTGTTTATTTCTGTATTTATTTAGTTAATTTTTTATTTGTTTTACCTACCCTTTTGTGTAAATATCTGAAGATTTTTCTGTGTTTAGTCTCCAAGTATTGCTCAGTCCCTCTGGCTTCTTAGACTCCAATGTTGAGGGTATATTTGCTTAATACATGACCTCTTTCACAGAACTGAATCTATGCTGAACAAAAAGCTCCTGTTGTAAAGAGACATAGTAGCAAATAACTTTAACTCACAGCTAGACAAGGTAGCTTTTCTTAAATAAACTGGCCCTTAAGTGTAGTTGTAGACAAAGAAGAAAGTTATTGAAGCAGAATGTCATCTCAGCAAAGTCTTTGTCAGAGCACAGAAGTGACCATCTTTCCTCGTGAAATCTTTAAAGTATTTGTCAATGTCTGTCTGCTTTTAATAGACCCCATTCCTTGAGCAGAGTCCTGTTTTATTTCTCTCCTTGCCCTTTCCTCAAACAAGCATCATTTCTTTTATGTCTTTAAAAAAGTAAGAGAGAAATCACTGTTAAATGTTAATGTCTGGTGAAGGATATTCCACCATCCTTTCCAGTGAATATCCTCCCTCAGGAACAAGGACTTTTCCAGCTCTGAAGGGCCCTTATTACTGTACTTCAAGCAACGGAAATGCCCCTAGCTTCTTGTGTCTCCGAGGATTAATGTGTTCTTCCTCAGCATACCACACTTACGAGTGAAGGGATTGAAGTCTGAGCAGTGAACATGAAAATACCACAAAAATTCACTCATCCTCCAAAGAGCAATGCAGACTACAAATCAGACTAATATGGAAAGTGATTCAAGATCTCTAGGTATTTTCCACTTTAAATAACTGGTGGAGAAGGGGGAGTAAAGAGTGATTAGGCCTTGACCTATTTTCCTTTGTACTTTTCTGCTTGATGACCCAAGCCGACCCTAGTATTGATCCTAAAGAAAATAACACTATGTCTGAAAAGGACTTGAGAAAGTGAAATAAGGCAATATAATTACTAAAAGTCTGTGTGGGTTTACACAAAACAAATACTGTTGACCTAACTTAATATTTTTTATGACATTATGGATTTTGTTGGTAAAGGTATTTTTATTGATGTAACACTCTCACATTTCTGCAAGGGATTAGATAAAGAAACAGGACATTTCAAAGAAAAACTGGAATACTTTAAATGGTCTTAACCCTGACAGGCTGAAGTCTTAAAACAAGATAGCAAACCAGCAAAGCGCACAATATGTCTTTGATTATTGTAAAACATAAAGTCATCAAGAGCAACAATTATACGCCAACAGCAAATCCTCTTTCCTGGGAAGTGGTGGCAAGAGGTTTAGAAGTTGAACCTTTAGGCTGGACAGCCTAACAGACAGATATCTTTTTTTTAGCTTCATATATCAGCATTTCTGCTGAAATGATTAATAAGAAGCATAGAAGAAACTGGGAAGAGTTCATGAGATTCTTTTCCTTAAATGAAAATTGAGTAGCATTGGTCTGTGTATTCACTGGCCCTCCAGCAGATGAGCTGGACTAGCCCTGTTTAGCATGTTATACACATTTCTGCAGTTCAGTAAAGCATGTCATTGCACATACCCTATTTCACACATATTCTACCACCTACACACTGAAACTGAAGATTACCCTCTGAATCTTACTGAGATACCAAATTAACTCCTAACATGGTTTCCATTTCTCCTACTGCTCCTCTGGGCATGTAGGTAATGTAGTAGCTTCTTCTGTGCCATCAGAAAAAAAAAATGTCCTGAGAAAAGTCATTGCTCAAGAATAATTCATTTCATAAATTAAATTACTAATTTCAAAGCACAGAAGGATCTTTTGTACTTTCATGGTTAGAGTCTGTGCTCAAACTATGCAGCCAAGAAGTTGTTCATGTCCAGCACCAGTATTCACTGTATTTTCAGTATTTCGCACAATTCTGCATCTAATTTCACACTGTAAGTTCATGTAACACCTTTCTCATGCAACAGTTCAGCTGTGCATGCTAGAAGTAAAGAAAGAAATACAAGAAACATATTGCACTGAATATTTGCAGTGCAGAGCTAGATAATACTTTGTCTTACTTGTCCAGGACCTTATTCACATGGAAATTAATATATTTGGCTAGCTTTTTGGGTAACACAGTGTTGAATAGATTCAGTAATAATAGATCAAGAATATTTTTCCCCATTCTGATGATATACCTAAACAATTGACATTATATAGCTACAGGAAGCTGTTTCCTCGCCACAAGAAAAGAAATAAACTCTTAAACACAGCAGGAAAGATGAGATATAGTGGTACTCATATGCAAATTCAAACATGTTTAAATCTTTTCAGAGCTGAGGCCTACGGTGGTGTTTTGGGTTTATTTCAGAGATGAGCAGAAAGACAGTCATCTTGTTGGAGAGGCATGGGATAATGGAAATGCATCATGCCGTCTGTTGGCAAACCGCAGCGCTGCAGCCGGAAGCTGTGCAAAACCACCTGAAGCTGCTATCACCACCAAGCAAATTAGAAAAAATCATAGGGAGCCCTCAAAAACAAACACACATATAAGAGACCAGTTGGCAGAAAATCTAAATTTGGGTTTCTCTTTATTTGCTCACATCTGCTAAGTGAAGGCATTGCAATTTGATTACACAGCCAAATTACCATTTCCTCATACAGCCGCTGTTGCGAATTAGTTTCTTCAAAGTGTGAGCTTTCCTGCATCTCTGCAGATTCACTAGGATAGAATGAATGGGAATAAGCATATATTTTTATGTAGCTTCTTATTATCTTTCAGAAAAGACATTTTTTAAACTATATAAATTACAATTTATATATTTTGACATTAAAAATAACTTACTTTAATAGAAATGAATGTAACAATTCCTGTCATTATATCTGAGGAAAATGCTGATTAGGAATAAATTCATAAATGAAGTCTGTTTCTGAGGATGCTATAAGAAATTGTGCAAAAAAGCTTCTATATGATTTTTTGGAGCTGAATACATGCATAGAAAAATGCCATAGATAATTCATTTCACATAATGTTTGTTCATTCATTTTGTGGGACTGGAAACTTGAGTCATGCCATCTAGTTTGTGGATAGCTGAAGCATTTACTCATAAAAAACCAGTGTATCTATCTCCAGATTGCCACTTGTACTTTTGATATCTTCCCAGGCATTTTGGCTCCCCTTAGGCCTGCAATCTTGAATTGCCTAGACAGCTCTGTCTAATGTCTATGAGGGTTCTTAAAGTAAACTTTCCTCTGAGCTCACAAAGTATACATGTGGTCTCTAAGACTGCCACAAAAACAGTTGATCCTTTAAAGTGTGACTTGAAAATTCAGTCAGTAAAGTCACAGTCTTTTTGCACAATAATAAAACATCACCAGGCATTTTCTCAGCAAAAACAACAAAAAAAGAAGTCCTGCTTCTTTCCCACTTGAATTTTCCTGAGTGTCCTACATATGCCGTCACAGATCATGATGTCCAGTCTTCCTGAACCCACCAGCAAAATATATAACACCTTCATCTGACTGTCAGGCACATCACAATTTTCTCATGTTTTTGGAAAGATGGCTTTGTGGGAGTTATTAGTGGCAGTAGATGGCAATGGATACCCAGTATGCTTTCACTTCAGGATGGAGTTGGCTGAGTTTGCCATCTCATGTTGGGGAAACCTCAGGGAGCTGAGAGGCCACAAAAAGTCCCTGTCTTCCTGGAGTTAAGGGTTTGGGCTCACCAGCTGCTCTCATCAGTCTTGAGCTGTTGGTAAACTGCATGTAGCACATGCAGCTGTGTCTGTATTTATACATCACATATTTCTGCTCCCATTTCCTGAGTAAATATTTAAATTGTTAAGCTGTAATATGGGAGGAGCACATAATCCACTCCTTTCTCCTATAATTCTGAACACAGAAATTATCTCTATTCAATGAAAAAATAATGAGACAATCACCCACTTCCACGAGGAAGTCTGAAACTGTGGGTCTCAAATGGGTGGCGGTGGTTCTTCAAATCCCAGAGAACCCTGCCCAAGTCCAGTGTGACATCTTGCTCTTGCCAACATCTTCCTAGTGTCTAAGTTCATTTAAACCACTTTTGAGCCCTGTACTTTTCTCATCCTATGCAGAGCAACTGACTTTTCTCATACCAAGTACAGAAATTCTCAGTGTGCAGCACACAGAGCATGATTCCACTGGTGGGACAAACAACCTAAAATTTTTCTAAATATTTTACTGGCCTCAAAGTCCCTAGGACTGTCTAAATTTTCTTGCTACAGTTATGTTCAGGGAACTTCATGTTCAGGACGCTTAAGTGCTGAGATTGAGCACATGTTCCTGACATAATCTGCCCTCTGGGCTTGTGCTTTCCTTCTGTGGAAATGAGAATAGGATAAGATGAGGAAGTGCTGCTGCTTTTGTAGACATTTATTGGTATAGATTTGGGGTGGAGCCAGCATTTATATCTGGAGCCAGGAAATTGAAAGTACTCTTGAGGTCTATAATATATTCGTAGTCAGAAACATCTTCTCTGAATGGGAAATAGGATCCCCTAAGAAGACTAATGAAAAGTGTATAAAACATATAGTCTCTTAATCTCTTCCTGTGCCATAAGAAAGAGTAAACAAATCTTTTTACCACAAAGGGAGATGGAGCAATCTTCACAGACAAGAAAATGCAGCCAAGGTGTACATAGTGTAAGGCGTGTCTTCCTTGCAACTTTACAGCTGAGCTTTTCTGCTGTTTATAGCAAGAATATTTCCTCTTTTTGCAACATGGTAAAAGAAGTCTCAGATACTTACAGCTAGTTTTATTATAACATCTGCCTCTGTTTTGAAATACCCTGTCTTTATATTTCAGGAACAGGTCTGAAAATCCTTGGGTCTTACGAGATCGTAGAAGCCATGACAGCACTAGTAACAACAATTCCATCTTCCACAAAGAAATTGATAATTCAACGATGCAGTTAATACAAATACTTCAGTAATATCCCTCCAGTGGATTGAATTTGGCCATCTGCTGGATGTCCATGAAGCTTCTCTTTCAATTCACCTCCTTCACTATACCTCCTCAATAGCACAAAGAGAGAAATAAGATGAAAAACTTCTGGGTCAAGATAGAGACTGGGATATTACTTGGAAGTTGCCACTGTCTCAGATTGCAGAGATTAATTTAAATTATTGCCAATAAAAGTAAAGTAGAATACCAAGCAACAAATTCAAAACTAAAAGCTCGCCATCCCACCATCCTCCTTTCTTCCCATACTCCATGTCACTCCTTCCTTCCTGACTCCTTTACCTCCTCCCATCTGAGCACAGCAGGGGAATGGACATATGTGGTCAGTCTGTAATAGTTCCCTCTTCCTCCTCTCACTTTCAACTTTCAACAAGGAATCCTTCCCAGGGGCTGCAGTCCTCCACATACTGCTTCAGTGTGGGTCCTTTCCACTGGGAACAGTCTGTCAGGGACAGACTGCACTATTGAAGGTTGTCCCACTGGATTTATTCCTTCCTGAACTGTTCAAAAATGAGTCCTTCTCCCTGACTGCAGTCTTCGGGAACATTTCCAACGTGGGTTCTCTCCAGTCCTTCAGGAGCATACTGCTCTGGCATGGGTTAACTGGCTGCAGATCATCAGGAAAATTTCGCCTGTATGGGTTTCTCTGCATGGGCTGCAGCTCCTACCGGGAGCCTGCACCAGTGTGGGGTCTCCAGTGCCCATATCTTCTTCCTTCAGCATATATCCACTTGCTGTGGCACAGGCTCATCTATGGGCCCAGCTGTGGTTATTTATTCCAATGGGTACCTCAGTGAGCTGCAAGGGGACAGCCTGTGTATCCACGGTCTTCACCATGGACTGCAGGAGAATCTCTGCTCCTGCACCTGTAGGTGCAGGATCTCTCCTCCTCGCCCCTCAATTGATGTCTGCAGGGCTGTTTCTATGATATTTTTTTTTTACTCCTCTCTCAGAGTGCCTGCTCAGGATTTTGCCCTTCCTTAAATCTGCTTCCTCCGAGGTTGCCACCATGTTATCTCAGGGGCTCAGCTGTGCCCTGTGGTGGCTCTGCTGGAGTGGCTGGAACCTGCTGTTTTTGTCACAGGACAGTCCCACTCTCCTGCTTCAAAAGCTCTCTCTCTTGCCCCCTGTTCCCAACACCTGGACACCTCCACCTAATATAATCCAAATGGTCATTGATACAGTCCAAAATCCTACCATACCAACACCTCTGTTAAGTTGCCTCAGCACCAGCAATCCCATAAAGTTCAAAGATCTGGCAGCCTCCCTGTGTTTGCTCAGAAAATGAAGGAAGGAATATCAGCAGCTTATTCACACAAACTCTGTATTCCCAAAGTCAATTTGAAAACTAGCATGTGGAAATAGCTGGCTGGGATGACAATTTGGAATTTGCAAGTTCTTGCTTGCACTTAAGGGGACTGGGATCAGTTTGAGTTATTTATCACTCCTTTACTGCAGAGTGTACAAGGCTGCTGTAACACATATGGTAGAATTTGTTGTGATTCAAAAAGACTAATATTTTCTTCTCTTGATATATCTGTCTCAGTGTTAGCTCTATTTATCAACTAAAATGGCAGCAGACAGATAGGTGGGTGTTGCTTTGGGTTTTGAAACAGTGTGAGGCTGGATTTGTCACAGGGATGTGCTATAATCTCTGCTTTCCTCAGCTAACTTCTTACCTAACTATAAACAGTCATATATTCAGTTAAGTAGGGCATTTTTTTTCAGCCTGAGCTGTGTTATCTAAGACATCAGCTGTCACTTTCCTGGATATTTGTGTTTCAAAAGGCTACATGTATAGGTGAAATGTATGTGTGTTCACAAGGCTTTATGTATGACACGTCTTGTACACTACAAGCTATCATCACCAGAAACTGTACAGCTGCAAGGTGTGCAACTAGCATCCTACAAAGACAAATATGATGTTATATATTGCATTTATGTTTTACATTACCTTAAGCAGAGTTTTTTTTTATTCCACTGAAAAGAAACAAGAGCAATGTGAAGCTCATGGTGATTAAATTATTGTCAATCTGTCACAAATAGAAAGAGTTTAGAGATTAGACTAGTACCTGGCTGAAAGGTGAATATGACATGTTTCACTTTAGTTTAGAATGTATAGTTTAGAACTGCACAAGGAGAAAACAAAATTAATGGCTTATTTTAGCATAACATTTTTTAAAAAGAAAGAAGTCTTTACAATTCCTCCCAACAGATTAGTGCTTCAACATTTTGTATTGTTAACATTTTAAATCTCCTTCCATTGTGTATCAGTTTACACTTGGGTCATGGTCCTGCACATCCTTGTACTCCTCATTCCCTCTTTTTTACTGATATATTTCTTTACTCTGTGAGAGATACCTCTCTTAAATTTAGTGTCATTTGTGGTAATATACACATTAACCAAAAAATTAATGATTATACTTTATTCACAGAGTTAATTGTAACAGTATAACTAAGCTTACATGTTTTTCTGACTAGGTTTAATAAAGAAGACACACACATACACTTCTCTCTGGAGTATTTAGCCTCTTCTAAACATGAGAGAGGTCATTGATCAGGGAGGCGGAAGTAGTAAATCAACATGCTAGATGAAATATCTTTGTATTCCTCCTTCATCACTTACTCCCTCATATTACATAAGTACATAAATAAATGATAAACCCCCCTCAGGTTTCTCCCTGAGCCTTTCTCTCTTATCATTTGTATATTCTGGCATTATCATGAAGTGATAAATGACTGCTGCAGCATTGAATTTATATTGTCATTTTAGTTGCTTGAAAATGAGCTTCCATATAATACCTTCATAAAGACTATCAGTGTAAGAAATACAAACACTGTTTAGCTGCTCAGGGGAAAGCTGAAGTCCCCTGGTCCTGGTTTAAATTATACCTAGCATTTTAGAAAGGATTAGATCACACCTAATACCAGGGGGGAGGAAGACCAAAGAAACCTGCAGAAGCATGCCCTGTTGGCAAACCCCTGGATTGCACTGTGGAGACAGCTGCTCTCCAGCCCTCCTGGCAGAATTGTCCTGGGAAGTGCTTCAGAACAGATGGGAAGGAGGGAGCAAAAAACCCCAAAACACTAAAAAATCAGCCCCAACAACACACAGGAATCCTGCACTCATGTTAAGAGTGAGATGCATAAATGCAATAAACTATGCATAAGGCAAGGGCCTGCATTTTAATTGAAGATAAATTACACAAATGGTAAAAACTATTCTCTAGTTCCCTACTTTACCATGATAGTTCTCGAATTAACTTCACATATCTTTTCTTAGGACTAATGCAACTCTCCTACCCCATATTTAATCTGGAAAAAAAATTTAAATAGTAAAACCCTTAATGTTAAAGTATAAATGTTTGCCCTGCATGTAGAAAGCACAAATGTGTTTCATTAAAATACATAATCTTATTGTTATTCTTGTAGGAGAGTTGATATCTGTTCAATGTATATACAATACATATAGATGGAGATATGCTTTCTGTGTTCCTTTCTTGATAGAATCAGATAGTCTTCCCTACCTTCATTCTCATCTCTAAACCTCAACTTCCCCATATGATAAAGTTGGAGCACAATTTCCTTGTGTTTGGCAGCAGCAGCTTGAGGGATCGTTGCACAATAAACCGGCTACCCTGACTTATGTGGGCCTGCAATTAGACTACAATGGAGAGGACATTGCTAGCTTGGGTAAGAATCAATCTTAACTGTGCAGGGCACAAAATCCTACATTTCACGTTCAGTTTCACCAAGTTCTTTTGCCTGTGGGTAGCCTCTCTAAACATCTACCTCATGAAAAGCTGGATTAAGTATCCTAGCACTGTATTGTATTACCTTACTGCTGCACATTTAAAGCTTTTCCATATCAAAATTTTATTTTTTATTTTGCCCCTTGCAGCATACCTAAAGAGCAAATGTAGAAAACAAGAAGCAAGCATATTTCCCTTAGCTAATCCTCAGTCTTTTACGGAAGATTTTCTTCAATTCTTTCAACTAATTTATCACATTCAGTGCACTGGAGCAAGTCCTGCTGAAACTTGCTTCCACAGCTAAGCTGATTTTTCTACAAGGGTATCAGCTGATGCATTTTTGAAGGTCCAGACACATTTCTCCCTTTAATATTTTTGGGCAGTGAGGAGTGTCCTTTCCTGCCTGTGTGAATGCTTCACCATGTATCCCATAACACTTTCTGACAATGTGACATGGATGACACAGGGCAGATAAATCTGTCCAAGGTCCTTCCCAGAGGGGCCTGACATCAAGTGCAGGAAGGGCCTGTGGGGTGTGTAGGTTGCTGTGTTACAGCCACCCTAGGGTCAGTCATGTGGATGCATGGAGCACAGAGTAAGGAGCATTTGGATTTTTACTGTCCTCTGGCCCATGTTTCAGTGACCAGGACAAAAATAGTGCCAGTCCCTTTGTGTCACTATGCATCCCTGTGAAACTTGCTAACATCTTGTTTGCTTGGTATGACATACTTTAATCTTTATCAGCATCTTGATTACTTTATAACTATGCATAGTTTCACACAAATGTATTTCATATACAACTACATCTGTACAAGCACACACCGAGTCACTGAGCTACTTGGTGGGGTTAGCTGAAGTTTTTCTGTAGCCCTTTCAAAGATGTCACAAGAGGACAGAAAAACAGCAAAAAAAGAAAGGCAGGAGGGAGTCACCTGGTTAATTCACAGACCACAAGACCACTTTTCAGAGAAAAAGACTGAAGAAAACTTTGCAAAGGGAAGCTCACAGAATTTCATGTCCCCTTTGGCTCATTCCCTATGAATATCTATGCAGGAGATAACATTTGGCACTTAAAAACTAAGTAAATGGGAAGAGCTTAAGTGATTGCTTTTCTCTTTGAGCTAATGTCAGGCTGTTCTTATTAACAACGTAAAATGGGTTTCGTGATATGAATGTACAAACTGTAATCAGGTGCATTGATCTCTGCAACTACCCAGAGGTAAAACAAGTGGAAAACAACTCTTTATTCCAAGTAGAATTGAACAAATGATATGCCTCAACAGCTCATATTTGGACTTAGGAAGCAGAGAGTGTTGGGTAACAGATATATTTTTTCTTTATCCTCTCCATATCTGAAATTGTCCAAAGGAAGGATATTTTGTGCTACCTCAGTAATTCCTGAATGTCAAAAAAGAGGATGAATCTAAAATTTAAAAGCATTCCAGCTCTTTTGAATTTTAAAAAAAGTGAATGGGGTCCTGGAATAACTGCTCTGTAAACATATGAAAGGGAAATTGTACTGTTTTTCAGTGAAAGCTGTTGTTGGTTAACAGACACAGCTGCTTGGACTACCTGTGATTTGCCTTTCCCGTTCTGTTTTCCCATCCTATGAAAAGCATTATTTTTCTTTGTTAAGAAAACATCTTGAAAATGGTTGCAAACTATAATATTTAGAGTTTTCAGGTAATTAAGAATATCTTATTTTCTACATTTGAAACATGTTCTTGGCTAGAACTCCTCTGTTTTGTTTGGTTTTTTTGGGGTTTTTTTTGGTTTTTTTTTTTTGTGGGTTTGGGGTATTTTGTACCCTAACATACCTTGTTCCAAATGTTCTGGCTTATTCTGAATTCTTGATGCTTCCAGCTGAACTTTGACAGGTCAGTAATCTTTGTTGTTCAGAAAAATACTTTCCCGGTTTGTCACTCTGATAGGCATTTGTGTTTCTTTCTCTATAGCCATTCCTTCCTTTTACTATTTTCTATTATAATAATTCTGTTCTCACCCCTACGTGTGAAGCAGGACTGTAATGCATCTCTCTAAGGTTAGATTAACAAAAGTACTATTAATAGCGAAACAAACCCCTCAAAGCCATCTACCACTTTATAGCTCTGCTTCTCAGTGTCAGAGGAACACTCATGTTGTCAATGATTTCAGGGTTCATAGCCCTGGCCTGCTGGTCTTGAACAGTCTGTCCACACAAGAATTTATAATCATCTTTGTAATGGCGCTTAAAACACATCAGCTAAATGTAACTGTGACTCGCTTCATTTCTGTATTTTGGAGACCTGCAAAATTCAGCCATATGAACTAGTTTCCACCATGAAAGAAGGATGTGTACATCCATTTCATTCCATCCAGTCTCTAATCCACAGGTGTTCTGCTACAAACCTTCCTGTTGATGAAACAGGATATCATACAGGCATGCTAGAAAGATATCTTATTCAATAATGCTGCTGTAGCACTCTTTTTAGGAAAAATACCTTCTGGGGAACACGTATATTACCTAGATGCTAAGAAAAATTTAATAAACAAGACAACAACAACAACAAAACCAACCAACCAACCAACAAACTAAACAACATCCCCCCCCCCCCCAAAAAAAAAAAAGCCCCAAAAAACCAAAACATCAACAAAAAAATCCAGCTCTGAAGGGATTCAGAATATGAAGATGATCACTGTCTCTCTATCCAAAGGGAATCTGGTGAGCATTTACTGGGGAATTTTAAAATGCAACCCAGTATCTTTTAACAGCAGGCACTTTTATTGCAAATGTGATAGTCAGACACAAAGCCTAAAAAGTAGAATGTTGTTTTGGAGAATCAAAATACAGTGTTCAACTGTCTGATTACAAAAAGTACACAGGGATTTTTTTCCCTCTTTTTGTTTATGGCTCAATTAATTTTTGGATGATAAAACTGTTTGGACTTGTGAGACTTAACATCACTAGCTTTCCACAGCATTTGTGGAAATATGTGTTGCAAAGAACACATACGTAGGTTTTCTTGGATGAATACATGCCTAATTACTTAAAAACAGGCGGTGAAGGTATTGTAGCTCTCAATCTTCAGTAACAGCACAGATATGCATTATTAGATTTGGTAAGACAGTTTTGCAAAACTTACTACACCACACTAGCAGTTTCTCTCCTGTCTGGTGATGGTTTTGAGCATGATTTTTAAAGGCTAGCTAAATTAAAATACATTTATATGTGTTCATTCAATAGATAAAAAGTTAAAAGACATTGGGGAGATGAAAAATTCAATTTTATCTGAACAGATTATTATTAACTATGCACTGGAGTTCAGTTTTACTGATTATCGACCACAGTTCAACAATATATTTTATAATTAATAATAATAGCTAGGAGGCTAATGCCTTCTTTTGAGTCACTATAATTGACCATAATAGAAATGCTGTAAACACAGGCACCCTTAGAACATAACCATATTAACATTCAGAGCTTCACATTGGAATGTACCTTAGAGGATGGGGAAGAATATAACAGCATCTGAATGTCCTGAAAAACAGAGGTTCATGGTTGGGATTGGAGCATTCTGGGTTATATCTCTGAATATGCTGCTCATCAGCTCTTGTCTAGGGTTTTGTCACACCAAGGCATGTCAGTGGTGGCTCCTTGAGTGTCGTGTCACTGTGGCTGCCTCCTGCTGGCTTCAACCCTGCACACCTGCAGCCATTCCCCTCCCCTGACCCCTAGAACAAGAATGGACTTGGTGAATTTGCTGATTATCCAGCACCTCCCTTTGGATAGCTCTGAGTGAGAGAGCCCTTTTGCTCTAACTTGCAAAGGGCCCAGCTTTGTCCTTGTACCTTAAATTTTCATATAATTGAAGTAAGGCAGGAGAGGTGAGGTGTCACGCAAAAAGTTCTCCAAAAGCTAGGGAAAGAGGTTCTTAGTCCAGATGAGTTTTTACAGGGCTTTTATACTAGGAAGGCTCATGAGATTGGCTCTAAAGTCATATGCACAGGTTATATGAAGATATTGGGGATAAAAGAATGCTAAAAATTAATTCATATTCAGTATTACAGAATGCAGACAAACAAGTACTATCTGGTTCTTGAGGGATACTGCTGCTTCACACAAAAACAATTTAATACAAAATGTCATGCATGCTAATGGAAATAGCATCACTCTTTTTTTAACAAATAACAGGAGTGATTTAATTTATATGTGTCTCATAACTATGGATTCAAAGTGTAATTTTTTTTTTCTCTCTAAGGTCTCAGGCAGGTAAGTTCCCAAACATCTTAAGTGCTCAGTACCATTGCACAGAAGAGATGATTTCCTCTAAGCTTGGATTCTGCCTTGTGCAGAAGAATAACAGGAAGCTGGCATCTCTTTACTTGTTCCCCTTTTAGTATTGAAAACTGCATCAGAACTTCATTAAGTATTATGACCCGGAGCCCAAAAGGCATAGATCAGAAACCTTCCCAGAAACCTCATTTTACAGAATCCCCACATTTACACATCCCTTGTACTTCTTCATGCTGCCTGGTTGCTTTCGACACAAATATTTACAGGACCTATCTCTTTGAACTTTGCAAGCCCAGTCTCAGTTTGGATGTGGCCATGTTGCTGAAGTTGGTTTAAAACTCCTCAGCAGAACAAAGCAATGTCTTTAAGAGATTCTGATATTAGAAACATGCTCAGAGCATGCTTCAAAGGAAAAAAATTACTTTCTTACAAATGTAACCAGATGACGAGTTATAACTATTATAACTGTGCAGTTATAACCACTTCTCAGAAACCTGGTTACTGAGGTTTAATATTCTGACCAACTGGACAAGGTTCAAGAGCATTTATGACCAGCCTACCATATTGTAGACTGTATGGGAACAAGTCTGAATGTGAGCTTGTGGTGAAAGGCTGGGGAAGGAAATAAAAACTGAAATGGATGAAAAAAGTGCTCTTCACTTCTCCAGCAGAAATAATGCAAAATTCAAATTGTGCAGGAGACTTAATAGAAGAAAGAGTCTGATGGGATAAGCTAAAAATCATGATGCTCAGCTGACAGCAGGGGATTTGGGTTCTAACATCTGCTCCCAAGATTCGTTCTATTCCCTTTAATCTGGTGTATCACTTGAAAAAGGCTGTCAGTTCTAGAAGAAGGAGTTGGCGCATAGGACTTTCCTGCTTTCTGGCAGTTCTTCGTTCTTCATGACATTTTACTGTTTTTGATGTGACATATTACAAAACATGTTCCTGTACAGTCAGCTTCATTCCCAAACATGCTTCTTGATATGAAATAAGGAAAAGCCATGCTTTTAATCTTTCATTTTTGTCACTTTTGACCAGATATTTTCCTTGATATTTTTCAAATTATATTGCATTTTTCACTGATGATTTCTGTCAGTGAGTTCTTGAGACCTTGAACATATGGAGTCCTGGGGAAAAGTAAGTGGTGTGCTTGACCTGCACGCTGTTATTTTCTTCAAAAAGTTTGAGATCACATTATCTACAGGTGTTTTCCTTTGGGAAATAAAGAGCTAATTCTCTCCAATAGGTGGTGTGTTTCTGGACTGAAAAGAGTGCATCAGTTTTATGAAATTAATTTTCTGAAAAAAAAAATGGAAAATAAATCAATTTTCATCAATCAAACTGAATCAACTTATGCAAAGATGTCATACAGGGAAATATAGCACTGCATAAGGCCTGTCTTCACTTCTTTCAAAATAAGACAAATAAACTTTTGTATATTTTTAAAACATATTGGTAAATGCAACAAATTCAGCTCTGGGGATTTGATATTTATTGCCAGTATTGCAACAACATATGTTGAGTCCTTGCTTCTTTGTGATTTAAAATTAACACCAATGTATTAAGCTGGTTTAATGGTAACATATACTAATGAGAAAACAGTTTGCAATCTGCTTTCTGTTTGGTTATGAGGGCCAGGTTTTCAGAAATGGCCACTAATGCTGTAATCATATTTGTACATACATTTATTTCATATATAAAATTCACAGCTATGTTTCCAAACAACCATTTAGAAATGCACATCACTGTGGATGCTTTTACATAATAAAGTGTATTTTGAGAATGAGGAATGGCATGGAGAAGGAAAATGATGTCTTTCTTGATCCCTATCACTGTTGATACAGGAATGAGTGGGCATTTATTGAGGATAAGGAGAGAAAGACTCATCACACTTAAAAAAACAACAACCAACAACAAAAACAAATTAGTAGATCTTCAGGCAATGCATTAGCAGGCTGCAGATGTCCTGGCTATATACTGCTGTGGTTGCTAAGAATTTACACAGGATCATAAAGAGTAATTAATGGGAAAACAGTCCTTAAAAAATATTTGCATTGAGTGTTGGAATTTTACAAAGTCCTGGAGACAGGATACTGAATGGAATGTTCTTTGGTCTGACTGTTCTAATGTTCTTTTCTGAGCACAGATGTCTAGATACTTGCAAATTATGCACAAATGTTGTGACTAAAAGTTGGGTGGAATGTCTGTAGAAGAAAAAGAAGTTAAACACTCAAGGGTTTGAGATCTAAGTCTTGAAACTATCTTGGAACATATTTTCCTTCTCAGCCCTACTGTTTCTTATAAATGGGGCATGAAATCATGTTACTTATAATCCTTTTTTCTCCCCCTTGCAATTCCCTCTCTTTATTTGTCTTTACTTTCCCACAGTTTCTTTGCAGTAATTTCTCAGATTGCAGTGCAATCACTCCTTCAGAGTGGTGGTGAAGAAGTCCCTCAGACAGGAAGATGCACAGAGAAGACTCATGTGTAGACTACACTAAAGTCAGTCCCTACAGGAAAGTTCAAAATGATTAAGTTAAAGTGAAATTCAGTTTAACTAGATAATTTATTGTGGAGCTTTGTGCCACTCCCTAAGAGTACTTTAAGGAAAGAGTATTTAATTCCACTTAAAATTTTAAATACACAACTTTCATGTGAAGTATTGGCAATCTTTTCCAAGGAAATCCCCAGAAATTTGTCTTTCTCATCCCTCTTGCATTCTTACTTTCATGGAAAATGAACACAGTTTTTTCTCCAGCCTGGATTTATTTTCATTGTAAACATTTTAATTCAAAATTACAATTAATCCTAATTGTATTAATTAATGACAAAGCACTGTAGCTGTACTAAAGGGGAGGGGTGTAAAACCTGGATGGTTGAAGCCATTCTTCTGTCCTGTGCCTCAAAAATAGTGAAAGAAAATATTGGATGCCTACTACTGCTGACAAGTCGCCAAGTGGTGAATAGTGTATGATGTACAGTTTACATCAAAAGGTTTTCAGGATGCTGTAGGTTTTCAGCTCTCCTGGAAAGAAAGAAAGGAACAATCTCCATTTCTGGAATTTTCAAACATTCTTTGAGGATGAGATAGGGGTGAAGAGGAGCAGATTCTGAAGAAGAGAAAATCTGTGTGTTTGTTACTCTATCACTTTGTACAGTACAGTAATGTGAACATCTAAGCCAAAAGCATTTAGTATCAGTCTGAGACAGAAATGTAACATAGAAACCTTGAGGCTTAGGCAACAGTTGGACATTAGAAGCACAAGAACACACTGTACAGTACTTTTCAATCACGTTCTTCTGTTTTCCACATGATGTTGCAGAGCTGTTTGTTCTGTTTCAATATTGGCTCAGAATTTTCTCCGTAGGCTGCAGCTGGCTCAATAACTGTGGTCACTTAGTCTCTGCACAGAGGCAACAAGGGAAGAGGCAGGAAATATTTCTAAATACCTGGTCTAGAGGTAAAAGATCTTTTGTTTCAACTTTCAGCATGGGAATGATGAAAGATATTTGAGTTTATGTGTTTATCTTCTATAATGGTTTCTTTTCTGACAGAGCTTCTGGAAATCAAAGTTAGATAGATGGTTGTCAGCATTCCTTCTTCAGTTCCAGCACGCTGAGTCATATATCATAGCTTGAAAGCTATTATCAAGTACCTTGATAAAGTCTATTTGGTGACAAATTCTCAAATGATGGAAGGAAGGTCTCACTTTGTGTCTGAGTGTATGTATGTATATTTCTCACTCAGTATGTGAGAGGAAGAAGATGTGATTGAAAGAAATATGCATTTTATAGAGGTGGTGGGGCTCTGAAGACTTTGTTCATGAGGAAAATGTTTTTGATATATGCAGGTTCTGAAAGAAAGGTACATGATGCACATGTGGAAAATATAACAGAGGTAGGCAATTTTTGCTCATTTCCTGGATAGCTCATTTGTCAAGCAGATTTGTTCAACCAAAATTATTTCTTAATGTAGATTGAAATTGGCAGCTAGATAAATAAATGTGCTGATTTGGCTGGGGTAGAATTAATTTTCTTCACAGCAGCTGATATGGGGCTGTATTTTTGATTTGTGATGAACACAGTTTTGATAAAATAGAGATGTTGCTGCTGAGCAGAGCTTACACAGAGCCAAGGCCTTTTCTGCTCTCCATATGGCCATGCTGGTGAGGACATTGTGGGTACATGGGAGGTTGGGAGGAGGCACAGCCACGACAGGTGACCCAAATGGACCAAAGGGATATTCCAGACCACATGGCATCATGCTCAGTACATAAAGTGTGGGAAGAAGGAGCAAGGGGGAGAACAGGATGTTTGGAGTGATGGAGTTTGTCTTCTCAAGTCACCATTACATGTGATGAGGCCCTCCTTTCTTGGAGATGGCTGAACACCTTTCTGCCCAAGGGAAGCAGTGAATTAATTCCTTGTTTTGCTTTGCTTCTGTGCATGGTTTTTCCTTATTAAACTGTCTTTATCTCAACTCATGAGTTTTCCAGCTTTTACCCTTCCAATTCTATCCCCGATTCTGCTGGTGGAGGAGTAAGCGAGGGCCTGCATGGTCTTGGCTGATGGTTGGGGTTAAATCATGGCAATGAATGAATGGTTCTGTGTGAGACAGAAATTGGAAAAAAACCCTGAGCATTTGTCTTTCCCCTTTGAAGACAATGTCTTTATTTTCATAAAACACCAAAAGCAAAATATTAATGTTGTCAGAAGTATTTTTAACCTAAAGACAGTTCTTTCAAATGTGCTTTGATTTTAAAATTGTTTTTAGAGGGAAAAAACCCCCAAACAATAAAATTTGAATATCATCTATAAAAATTTTAGAGGTTACATGACAAGTACAGGATATCTCATCATAAAAAATTGTGATATGATCCTGGTATGAGACTAAGAATATTTTTATGCCTATTTCAAAGTTTAACAAAAAATTACATTGTCAATAACTCCTTAAAGCAGAGCATAATAAAAGGATAATTGTTTTTAAGCAGATCATGATTTCCTAAATGTTGCAAGTATATCATCATAATTTGGAAATATTTGGTTTACATAAACCATGTTAACAGTGTTACATCAATTATCAATCTCCACTCAGAAAGACAGAGAAACAAAATAAAATGGGAACCTAACAAGAGAATATGAGATACAAATTTAGGCATTTTACTTTCAGTGAATAAAAACCAGGTTATGGTAAATTTTATTCAAAGTGTTTGAATACACGGCAAATAATAAAATTATGTACATTTATTTATCAGAACATCTCAGTTTTCAAAGTTCTTCAACAATTATTCTGCTGACTGAAGTTGATAAACTTCATCAGTTCTGTAAAGTTTATTTAATTCATTTTTGCTTGTGGTGATGATAAACCCAAACAAATAAACAAATATGGAAGTTAAGCATCATAAATATGTTTTCCCTTTTGTAGTCTTTTTTGCTCTCCTCACTTATTAGATAGCTGACTGGATTTATTTTTCTCAATGGAAGATATTTTTCAAAACACTTCTGAGTTAGAGAATACTTTCTGGAGATTGCAGTATGATTTTTACAAACAGACAGAAAAAGTCTTAACAAAATGTATCTGGGCATCAAAATGATCAGAGATGATGAAAGAAAATTACACTGTTGTCAAAACACTATTCAGTATTTGACAGCATTCATTTTAATGGTAGAATAGAACAGCTTGTTTGACCAAAAGCTACAGAAACTTTTTAGTTATTTGACACATCATTTTTTTTGCTACAAACCAGCTTTGAGTGAGCTGCCAATCATTTGCACCTTGTAAGAAAAAAGAAAATATCCTAAACAACAGTGAAAGTCAATGCTTCAAGTCTTTCAAACCAAACTCTTCAGAACACATTTATTTGGGAAATCTGGTAAAGAGTTTCTTTATGTACGTAATTTAAATAAAGGAATTCCTGCACATTGTGCTGGTTTTGGCTGGGGTAGTGCTAATTTTTTCCTGTAGTAGCTAGTATGGGGACATGTTTTTGATTTGTGCTGAAAACAGGTTTGATAGCACAGGGATGTTTTTGTTAACAATGAGCTGAACTTAGACACAGCCAAGGCATTTTCTGTGTCTCACCCTAGCCCACCAGTGAGGAAGGAGAGGGTGCACAAGAAGTTGGGAAGGAATACAGCTGGAACAGCGGACCTCAATTGGCCCAAGGGACATTCCATACCATATGGAATCATGCTCAGCATGCAGAGCTGTGGAAAGAAGGAAGGGGAGATATCTGGAATCATGTTGTTTGTCTCCCAAGTCACTGCTGCACAGGATGAAGCCCAGCTCTCCTGGAGATGGATGAAGAGCTGCCTGATGATGGGACGTGATGAATGAATACCCTGTTTTGCTTTGCTTTGCCCTTGGGTGAAGCTTTTGCTTTCCCTATTAAACTGTCTTTATGCAGGAGTTTTCTCACTTTTACTATTCTGATTCTCCCTTCCACCCTGACATGGGGTAGTGAGTGAATGGCTGTGTGGAGCTTAGTTGCCAGTTGGGGTCAAACCATGCCAGATGTTCTGTAACCTAACCACTTAGTAAGAGATTGACTCTATGAGAAGGTCTACTTGATTTTACCTGTTAGGCTTCCCATGCTCCACTCTGGAAAAAGAGGAGCATTATTCAATTCATAAATTCAGCCAGAAGAGAGTATCCTTAGCACAGATACAACATAACAGTACTGCAAATTTCTTGAGGAATCTAGGGAGGTTCCTCCACAATTTGCTATAGTAAAGTTTACTGCTACCATACCTCAGCTAGGACAGTTACATCACAGTTAGGAAAACCCTAAAGAAATGCAGAAAATACTCAACAAGTTTCTCGCTTTGTTTTTTTTTCTTCACACCTTTATTATTCAGCACTAACCATTCATAGTACAGTAACGTGCATGTGTTTCTGTGTAAGTAAATTTTCTTTGTAACAAAAAGATGTCATGATAGTGCTTTCAGAGGACAAGGCAGCAGCAGATGAGAGGAACATAAGGTAATAATTAGGAAATTACAAGCAGCAGTGGTGATAAACAGTGGGCACAGCTTTCTAGTTACTGTCAAGCTTTTTCTAAGCAGCTAGACAAAGGTGTGTTTTAACAAATTACTTGGTTATGAAAATTTTAAATATATTGATAGGATAAAATGTCACTTGGAGGGAGTACCCCTTTTGAAGGAAGGAAGAAATAGCATATCTTTGTGGAAAGTAGTCAGTCAAGACAGTCACCCATCAACAAGCCCACAAGTCTCTGCTCCTACCCTCCAGACCTGTGGCTTCCGAGGACAACAGGCTGCAGGCATTTTGTCAGGCTGTCCATAGACAGTGTAGGGTCTTCATACAATGGCCCTGGCAGGGCTGGATGGGGGCAGATATGGCTGAACTTCCTGTGCTGGGCATT
Organism: Cettia cetti; assembly: GCA_013401135.1. Taxonomy (NCBI): domain Eukaryota; kingdom Metazoa; phylum Chordata; class Aves; order Passeriformes; family Sylviidae; genus Cettia; species Cettia cetti. The sequence continues at coordinate 18,656 of VZUI01026958.1, read as the reverse complement.
CCTGGAACTAGAGTGTGGTGTCTTGCTGGGAAGGAGAAATGACTTCTGTAAAAGTCCCAGTATGTTGCATGGGGGAACAAAACTGGAATAATGCTTATAACATCTAAAATATTCCAAGTGGCAATAATTTGGGTAAATAAATGTGTTTACAGAAATGAAGAGAGAATTTCCATTCCATTGGCTATTTTAACTCTTAAAATTTGGTTTTTTAGCTAAAATTGCAAAAAAAAAAAGTCCACATCTTCCATTGAACATGAATTCAGAAATACTGAATCCATTGATTTTGTATAATTTTGTGTCACTTTGATAAAATGAATCATAAAAATATGACATTAATTATAATTAAAAATATTGTTTCATAAAATTAATATGAAGCATTTTACTGGCAAAACAGAACAATGTTTTTTAATTGAAGGCAAAATAAAATGCCAGGCACTTTTAAATAAATTATTTTTTTATTAACAATTAAATAAAATTTAAGCAATAAAATATTTTTTCTTCAGTTAAACTAGTTTTGCCATTGGGAAATTCTATTTTTTTTTTAATTTACACATATAATTATTATTTTTTGCATGCAAAGAATAAGTTTCACCTGTTTAAGAATTTTCAATAAGTAAGTTAATTGAAAAAAATCTTAAATATTATTTTTTAAAATAATATATCCTGAATCTCTCAATATTTTTACATATGTGCTATTAGTGGCTGAGGAAAATTGGTTTTGAACAGTTATTCTATAACAGCAAGGTTTCTATTAGCCCAAATACAAAAAAAAATTAGAATTAATAAATTTGAGATTTAATACTTCTGCACATATCATCAGTATGAACTATTCTTTTGCATGTGTTGGTGCAACCTTTCTTTATAGAGCTTCGGCTTGAAAAGTAGATGACTTGAGTTTTGCTGCACTAAGTAAAGAATTTTTATGAACATTTAGTAAGTAATTTCATTTAATTCTGACTTTTTTCCCACCTCTTCATTTTGAACTTTCATAGAGAATACAAAGCTGTCATGATTTTATGCTGGGGGTTAAAGTAGAAGATTACTTTTGCAGGTATGCCCTTTATAAGTTTGCAATCAGGATTTTACTTTTTAATACATTTCAGAGTTCTCACAGCACATTCAGCTTAGGAAGATTTAACACCTAGAAACGACAAATTTTGTAAAGTGCTTCATTTTATGGCTTTCTATGACTTTAATGCAGCTCCATCTTTACAGTACTACTTATAGCATCAGAAATAGTAAGTGAATGTTATGGTCATGATGGAGATGTCTCTTTCAGCAATGTGTAAGGGAGGATAGAGTTTAATACTTTTAACAGAACAGCTGGAATCATGGAAGTGTGTGCTGTCTTCAGTTATGAAATTGTGAAATGGTGCTAATAAATTCAGATTCTAACCATATAATTTGTGCCCCTTTTTCATTGGCAAAATGGAAGTAAAGCACTGAAATGAACAGGGAGGAGACAGGGAAATCTTACATCAATTCAAATTGCTTTTTTGTGATTTCCATGGTTCTGTGTGCTACTGTTCATTGTTGCACAGTGCAAAAAGTGTTCCAGAAGTCTAGAATGGCTGACATGTTATTGTTAAATAGCGGATGTGAGGAGTTTTAAGTATTGCACAACAAAAGACTGTGACTTTTTTTGCAGTATCTTTTTTTCCTCTTTCCTACTGTCCTTATCATTAATTTTCTCTGAGAATTGTAATATTTTAGATTTTCCTAGAGTCAGTCTCCACAGAAGCAACTGCAATGGATACAAAATTAGATCCTCCGGAATGATAATTGCACATTTCTGACTGAAGCATATTAGGTTGATGGTGTTCAGAGTTGCATTTGACACATTGATGAGACAGTCATAATTTATTTCAACTGTGAACCCAGAAACGTTTGCAAATGAAACTTCAAAACATTCAACAAAAGTAACAGATGAGATCTGAGTAGGATATTGTAAACAGAGGTGTACTTGGACAAGAGACAATATTTCAGGAACAAATGCAATAAATTCTCTGTGCTTATTTCTAAACCTTGGAATTTCTTCCCTCCTCATGCAGAGATTAGGGAAGAACATATTATCTGAATTTTCCAAAAGCAATTGAGCGGTAATTCTTGATATACTCTATAAAAAAGATGCAAAATACTCAATATAGACTCCACTGGTACCTGACTGGATAGATTAGGTTTACACTCACTGATAGCACCCACCAATCTGCTGTATGTTCATGACTTGTCCTGAAAAAAATTATGAGAAACCTTACAATGCAGATGCTTTTAGCAGGGGTGATGGGGAACACCACAAATATATCTGGTACAAGACTGAAATACATAATATGTTGGCTTCATAGGCCTGAAGAATTCAGAGCAGAAAGGACAAGGAAAACTGGAATTCTTGTTTTCAGACATTAAAACATTTTTAAAAGGCACTGAATATCAGGATGAAGGACATCATTTCAAAATAGTAAAACTCCAAGATCTAGACTCTGGGACAAATTCGCATACGTGGAAATGCTCAAATTAGCTTAGAGAGTTATACCTTCTAATATAGCATCTGTAAAAGGATCCTGCACAATGTTCCTTTTTCTGCAGTTACACATTGGTACCTTTCCCTTTATACTTAGAAATCCACTCATTTTTCAGCATGTGGTTTGCCAAATAAGACTGGACTCAGTAAAAGCTCAAAGCTCAGCACAAAAGTCTTTTTTCTATTGAAACACGACCTAAGTTACCAGCTGGATGTCATACAAGAGGCAACACTACATTTTTAAAACCACTTCTCTTTTCCAGTCAAATTTATATTTATCAATGCATATACATAATGAATGTATTTTTTTTCTTTGTCAGTTTTTGAAGTGCCATTATTCCCTGCTGTCTACATCAGGCACACTCTGCCTTTGAGAGTGACAGCTCTTGACACTGTACATTAGTTTTATTATTGACATAATGCTGAAGTAGCTTCTGAATAGAAAACTGCCAGCATAGTTTTATTTTTAAATCTTCTGTGTCCTATTTTTCATATATATGTATGAGAAAAAGCTAAAAGAAACAGAAGATGTAGGCACTTAAGCTAAGAAAATAAACACCTTTCATCACATTAAGACATGTCAAAGCCACAGCAAGTGCAGGGACTAAAACTCCTAGTGAGGATATAAGACTTAAAATGTACAAAAACAAAATACAGTGTTCCCAAAATAAAGCATTGTCTTAAAGCAACAATACCAATTAAGCAGCAACTGAGTTCTTTTTGAAGTGAGTTGAATGCTGTACTACACATTATATCCTTGATCCCTTGAAGTACTGAGCAGCCCCATCTCCTGTTGGTTGGTGCTCAGTATCTTACACAATCTGGCACCTGGGGAAGGTTCTCAAAGGCATCAATACCAGCTTGGTGCCTAACCACAGCTGACTTCCAAAGAAAGGGATTTGGGCTTCTGACTGACAGTTTATGCCTTTTAAAACCTCTCTTTTGAGGTTAGCCAGCACTAAACACTAATATATTTACAAAGGAAATGAATTCCTTTCCACTTCCTGTTAATTCTTAAATTTCAGTTCTGCTAAGAATAATCCCTGCAGTAACCTAGAAGAACACACACTTTTTGGCAGTCAGCTTATGCAAAATGCTTATTTTTCTTGTTATTTACCATGCCATCTGGCATTATGTTTAAGATGGAAATGAAATTAAGACCAACCTATTATTAAAAATGATTCCATCTTTGATCTTGAAATGCTCCATAGCTCCATGACCCCATTACTTCGAGTTTGTTGTTGGATATCTGACATCTTTGAAACGTGACTGAAGAATATCCATGGCAATTGAGTTTATACCTAATTTATTTTCATTCAAAAAGTATGTTTCCTTTAATTAAAATTTGAAATCAGATAAAAAAGGGAATTTTAAATCTAGATTTCTTTATCAGTTCATAGTAAGCTTTTTTTTTTTTGAAAAGAGAAAACTTATCTTCTTTACCTGTAGAGATACATATGCTAGAATTAAATTGTAATGTCCTTTTAGTGTAATCACTGCAAAAAATAAAATCCAGATCTAGATAGCAGAGAATGGGAAGTACCTGTGTGCACTTTTTAAGCTAAGTCAGCATACCTGTTAGCTTTACGTCACATTTTTATGAGAAAATTATTACATCCATAATACTTGATGAAAACCATGTCTTGTGAAAGCCTGTAAAAAGTGCTTTTTTCTTTAAAATAGATGACTCAAACAACATAAGCTATGATCTCCTAGCCAGTATTTATTTTACAATTTTTTTTATTTCTCTGAGCTTTTCCTCAAGGCTATGCTGTAGCTTTTATTTTTTTTCCTTCTTCTCTCTTTCTTTGTTATAAACACACTTATAATTCTTTTCAGAAACAAATTTTATGAGAAAATAAGGATACTATTTGCTGGCGCATTCCTCTTTTGCACGGTTTGAAGTATCCCAGTCATAGAAACTGTATCTATTATTTCTTTAGCTGTGGCAACCATACACAGGATTGTAATTGTGGGGCATATTTTTCCTGAGTAAAAGGTGGACGTTGGGTCTCTCAGTTCTTACAGATTTAAGTCAACCACATGATGTGGATAAAGAAGGCCACTTGATTATCTGTAATAAAAAAAATTTGTAGGCCAAGTGGAATACATTTCTCTATGAAATTGTTGTGAAAGCCAAGCCTAATCCTTCGAGAGAGGTCTGTTCTAATCCATTCTTTGTGAAATCAAACCTAATACAGGCCTAGTGTAAATCCAACATCATGAGTCAGAGATGATGGTGGGGATTAATGCTGTGCAAATAACTGATTCTTCAGTTTGGTGGAAAAGGGGGGAAACAAACAAACAAGCAAAAAATTCCCTATTGGGTCTGTCCTGGGCAAAGTATTTGATGTGTTTATCATGGCTTATTCAACTACCTTATGTTACATAATTTAAGCAATGAAAAATTCATCGATATAGTCACAGTATTTTTTCTATGTGCTTTGAAGAAAAGAAAGTGTTCACTTCTTTCAATACCAATGAATTAAAACTCATTTGGAAATGCAGAAATAGTCTTACTGTAGTAAGAAGTTTTCCTGAAACGACAGGACTTTTTAACTTGAAAACCACTACCACTAAATCTGCATTTTCAATTTGTATACTGAAAATTCATCTTATAGAAAAAAATAGGAACAGAATAGTTTTTTTTTTCTTCTGTTATTCAGTCTAATATTTCCCAGTAAATTCCTGCAAAAGGAATACACAAAGAAACGTTTGGGCCCATACTGATTCACAAAAGATTAGTCCTTTGTCATGAAACAATTTACAGTAATTTGTAACTTAACAAAATACTTTACTGTAATTAGCAAGAGGATATCCTCAGAAAGTTATCACAGAACAGAGTTTATTGGATGACTGCCTTTAGTAACTATTTCAGGGATCCTTGTATTGACAGGAGGACAAGTTTTTATGATATTTTATAGATAGATGTTAGAGCCAAGCCGTGTTGAATTTTATTTGTAACCATTTTGCCTATAAGTTTATTATAATGAAATACAATTTACAGTTTGTTTCCTACAGGACCATCTATTTTTAATTAGCATGTGATCATAATTCACTGTATATTATGATATTATTTATGGCCTTTAAGCAGAATGGGAAGAAAATGAATAGGCCATGACTACTTACTAATGTTGTTTGTTTACAGTCTTTGTTGAATTTAAAAGGTAATGAAGCCTAAGATAATGGGTTTTCTGGATGTAGTTGTAATTTTAGCAGCCTCAAGGAAGTATATAGTGGAAAACACTACAAAAACTTGGGAATATCTTCCTTTTTGCTTTTGTAACTTCAAGTTTTGCCTTTCAGATATGTTTTTAATAAAATTCCCATTTATTATTAAATTAATGACTAATAGCTGTTATAATATACTATAGGCATGAGTTGTATTTGTTATTGAGGGCTGCAAAAAATATCAGATGGCTGTGACTGTGAGGGATGTACGGACTTTATTTCTGCAAGGTTCAGCGTTTTGGTGTGTTTTATGTTACAATGGTTTGTTCCATTCTGTGTTGTTGGTTCAGTGCAAGTTCTATCCTCTCTGTCTACCTTGTCTTAGACCAAGCCCTTTGATCCAGATTGTTCCCTGTCCCTCCTCCTCCTGAGTTGTCAATCCCTCTTTGTACCCGCCCCCTGCTCTGGAATCCCCTTGGAAATCCCCTACTACTGGAAGTCTCATTGGTCTGTCCAAACTATTCCCCTTCCCTGTGCCTCCTCGTTGGCTGAAGTATTATAAACCACGTCTTATACTCCTCCCCAGTCCTTTCCCTATTGGTTGAAAATTTGTACCTTCCCCTAAAACCTCCCTGGTATAAGAGTCTCTGCACATCTGTGTTCCTTGTGTTTTGTCCCTGGACTTTACGTGGAATAAATGTGTTTGGAACCTGTACAAAACATCTATCCCTCATCCTTGTCCCTGCCTTCGGCATATGACAATCAGTGCCATGGAGCAAACACTCTAGGCTGTATTCCTGATTGTTTTCGGGGAGCAGTCCACTCTTGGTGCATAGCCAGGAGCTAGTGGGTGGACTCTAGCACCCTGTCAGTTCAGTTACTGATATAGTAAAATACTTTTCTGTCTCACTATCCCTTTAATGATTGTAGTACATTTCTCAATTTTAATACAAGGTCTGTCTAGCTTTAGGAGGGCAGATGTGTCTCTGTGTGTTAGCTGGAATGAGATCTGATGGTTGAGGAAGATGCAAAACAGACATACTTTGATAGAAGATATTACTAATAAGAATTTTAAAAATAGTTGAAACAAAAGGGAAAAATAACTTTTGCTTTAATGTTATTACTTAGAGGAAAAAAGGAACTCCCTACTCCTTACACGAATTCTTTAAAACAAATAAGTTAACTCAGACATGCATTTTAATTGATCTAACTTTTAATGTAATATCTACATCATCTTTAAGGCAAAATAGAAAAAGGCACGTTCAACTCATGATCTGATAGCTACCATTTCTTGTTTTCAGTAAACTGTTGGAAAAAGCTCCAATCTGAATAAGAGCATTAAATATTACTGTTTTACTTTCCTACATAAATAAATGTCAAGGATGATAATCTTTTCCATTTCAAGTAAAATTCAGACAGTAATTTAAAAATTAGATAAACCAGAGTATAAATATTTCAGATTTATACATACTTTCATTCCTGAAGATTGTTTTCAGATAAATCTTAGTGACATTAATTAAAAGAATTTAATGTCTAAAAAGACAACTGCAAGCCTTATCATTTTAACTGGAAACTCTTCACCTGCATTAAAAAACCTGTTATTTAGAGAGTGCCATTCACACCACTCTTAATTAATTAAGGTTCTACACATCAGAATAAATTAAGTTTCTACACATCAAAATAAAACCTGTTAGCTTTTGGTTTTAGTTTCTTGAGTAGAATTGCAGAAACATAGAATATCCTGAATTGGAAGGAACCCACAAGGATCATCAAGTCTAACTCTGAGCCCTGCACTGTATACCCTAAGAGTCACTCCATGTGCCTGAGAGCATTGTCCAAATGATTCTTGAACTCTGTCAGGCTGGTGCTGTGACCACTTCCATGGGGAGCCTGTTCCAGTGCCCAACCACCCTATGGGAATAACCTTTTTCCTAATATCCAACCTAAACTTCCCTTGACACAGGTTTATGCTGTTCCCACAGCTCCTGACACTGGTAACCACAGAGAAGAGAACAGTGCCTGCTCTTGTGAGAAAGTTTAGGCTGTGATGAGGCCTCCTCTCAGTTTCCTCTTCTCTAGAGTTAAAGGAAATGGTGTGTTTATTTTTTTTTTGTGTGACATGAGTTTTTCATCAAATTATAAGGACATTAGAAAGTAGCATACAGTAACAATAATTGCTTAAGACAAATGTTGGGAAGTTTTTGGTTTTGCATGAGCTATTGAGGAAATATGATTAAGGAACACTGGTTTATCTTGACATGCTATTAATATAATGCTTGAGCAATTATATCATAGAGATGGAGCCATGGAAACTTTTCAGGTAGTTCAGTGGTTTCATAATTACCACTCATTACCATTGTCTCAGTTTTAAGTAATTTAATTGTCCTGAATAAACCTTCTAAACTTGATTAAAAAAAAAAAATATTTTGAACTTGAGTTTATTTTTAATGAAGATAAATACAAAAAATGTGTTTCATTTGTTAATGAAGACCAGCATTGGTGTGATTGAGAATACATAATTAAAACAAATTTAGAATTTATTGATCTAAAATTACTTAAACATAAGTATTCTTAATTAAAATTTTTGACTTCTTAAGAGTCTATTTTCATAATTTCAGTACATTTTTAACAGTGATAGGAAGAAGTCCACAAGCATCATAGCTAGGAAGATTTCAGTTCACATATTTGCTTTAGTAATTGTCTTGATTTTGGAAATACTATTAAAAGTTCGTATGGAATGAAGCAGTACCCTTGAGAAACCCACAGCACTTAGAAGAATATAGGTTTCTATACTTAGAATCTCTTGCCTTAAGAATATTCAAAGATGAATATTTCACTGTCTGTGCATCTTGACCTTCCTGACTTCTGCCCTTACACAGCATTTATCTGACTCTAAATGGTTTAAAAAAAGGCATATGTTCAACTATTGCCCTGAACGAAAATGTTTTCCAGGTCCTTTGTTCTAGTTTAAATGGGATTGATACTGAGTGATAGATACTCTCAGCACTGCTTCTAAGCTAACATCATCAAGGTTATAATGACCTTTGGCTCAGATATAGCTACTTCTGCATTTAATATCTTGTCAATAAATAAGAACGTAAGAAGGATTGTTTAAAGTTTTGATAAAATTTAAACTCCCCTAATTTTTCTTTTCCTCAGTACCCCACAAAAATGTAAAATCCTGATTTTTTTCTTTTAGTAGCATTTGCACACCAAGCTTCTAGCATAAGATAGATTTCTCAAATTTATCATCACAAAGAGACATGAGGTGCTCAGAGGAGTGTAGTTGCTAGGTGCAGCACAGAGATTTTTCAGCAGCCTGTGCTTCTTCTGAGGATGTTTCTAGACTGCTGCCCAATCCCTCAGATTGTTTTCCATTATGACTGAATATACTTTACAAAAAACAAGACTTAATTGTGACAAATGCACTTAAATCTTTAAAATAATGTTGGTCCTACCTACATTTTTTAGTCTATCCTTGGGCTAGGGAAGCTTCAACAGACTCACCTGCTCACCAATGCCTTTCAGGATAGAAGAGTATTTGGACTTTGTGAGACTTCATAGTGGATATTGTCAGGAATTGTCAGATTAGAGGAGGGCAATCCACACTGATCTTTCATCTGGAGCTGGCCTGTATTATTGTTCTTCAGGTGTTGTGAAGGCCTCTTAGGAAGCATCATAGCATTTGACATGTAAAAACAATAATTCGATTAAGACAGTAATAGATGGTATACACCTTCTGATGAAACCTCTCTAAAGCTCTCTGAACTTTACTTATTTTATATTAATATTACTTAAGATGGCACTAGTGTTTAACTTGTTTAAATATAAGATAGTAGAATCACACCAAATACCTTGCAGTATTTCAGTCTGTCTGCTCATTATGGCTCCAGAACGGCATGGGTTTCTTGCAAATCCTGTGTCCTATTGGCCAGTCCTGTGTGGATGTCTCTGATATCTCAGAGTACATCTGCAATGCACGGCCTGAACATTGGAAATGTGGGTGCAGCCTCAGGGCTTGTTGTGCCCAGCTGGACATTTGTGAGACACCAAAATGTTGAAGGCTGATGACTCAAACTCGGCCATTTGCAAAAGCAGCAGGGATGAAGCAGGACCCTTGAGAAGCTACATTACTCAGCAGAGTGTATTTATCTGTACTTTGCTTTACTGTCTCTACACATGTCTCTGGATCTTGCCTCATGTCTCCTATTGGCTGTTAAGACCCCAGCTAAATTGTAGGAAATTCCTAAAAAGCTTGCTTTCTCCCATCCATTGTTCAAGGCACTCTGAAGTAAGACTGCAACATATGCAGCATGAAAATACGTGGGTGTTGCAGAAATTCAGAGGCATTGTTTTTATTTAAGAAATGAAAGGCCAAGGGACTCAAAAGCTACACTTTCAATAGCTTATTTTTAGTGTTCTACAAAAATGTCTTCATGAAAGTGGTAAGAGACTTAAAGGGCCTTTGGACACTAACAAGTCATGACAGCTAGCAGGATTCATAAGTAATTTATCAGTCACGGGTCATCTGGAGATGGTAAGTCGGGTCCTGAAGAGGACAGCTGCAAGTATATTTTTTATGGAGTATAAAAAATCCTTGATGTAGTGGAAGTAGAAAACAGTTCTGGAAGCTCTAAACAGAATACTTCAGAGGATGCATTGGATATACTTTAAAAGTTTATTCTAGTCTGAAAGGTAAGTACTGGTGATATATTTCTAATGAGAATAATCTTTTAAATAGATTTTTCAGAGTAGCTAAAATGAGACTCTTGAGACAATCACAAGGTTCACAGAATGCATCATATACATATTCTGAAACATAGTTAACCCTCATCCTATTCATTACACTTAGAGGAAAAAGAAAATTCTAAAAGGAGGGGATAGAGAACCAGAAAGGATTATCAGGCTAAACATAATCTCTTATTCATTAAGCTTTGTAGATACTTTTGTCACATCTTCCCTTTAACTTCTAAAAAAATATTAAAACAATGATGAGTACAGAGACTCAAAGAACAAAGAATGTTGACTCAGAATAAATATACAGAAGATTAGACACAATGATGAGGTTAACATGAAGAAAAGAACAAGTACAATGACAGTTAATTTTAGAAGTTGTAAAAACAAATTAGCTACCTTAATATGGCAGCCATACCTAATAAAATATAAAATGGGGATATTATCACTGAGATGTGAAGAGGGAAAAATCAGACTTTTTTTTTGTTGTTTTGTTTTTTTTGGTTTTTTTTTTTTTTTTTCTGTTTTAAAGAATTGAAAATAAGAGTTGATGGGAAGTATTCCTCATGTATTACTCAGGGTTATTTTGTATTTAAAAAAAATGTGAAAAGATACAAGTTGAAAAAGACTAAGATCCATCTGACATTAGTTGTTGAGTAAATATGACCCTATTTCAAAAGATTCTGAACATTCCTAACTACTGTTGTTAGGAAACAGAATGGTAATGACATTAGAATTGTTCTCCTGGAAGAGACATGGATTTCCACCAGCTTTTGTCCCTAAAATTATCTGGAAGGCATAATAAGGTAGTGAAGAAAGGAAGCATAGGAAGAGAATACTGAAAAAAAACCCAAAAAAACCTCAGCAAATAATTTACTTAAAATATACATTTCTGACAGTTATTTCTCCAGGAATCTGAACGCATTCTGCTCCTAATCTTTGGTTACTTAGGAAAAAAATTGCAATATGATATTCAGCATTTTCTTACCATCTGGTAAGGACTTCAAATGCACCTGGCTAGTTTAGGTGTTAATGCTTATTTAATTAGAAAAAAAAAACAACTTTTCAAATATAGAAATTGATATAGTTCAAAATTTTATTGAATATATTCCTCTGTATGGATGAAATAACAAATAGCATTGAGGAATTCAATGTGCAACTTCTGATAAATAATGTACAGAAGACCTGCATGCTTTCGTGAGGAATGGGGATGGAGCCATGAGGCCAGGTGTGAAATCACTAATTCATATAATAATTTAGGCAGGAGGGCACCTCTGGAAATCAGCTAGTCCAACACCCTGCTTTAAACAGGTCCCACTAGGTCAGGTTGCTCAGGGCTTTGTTCAGTCAAGCTACGAGTATCTTCAAAGACAGAACCCACAACCTTAGTGAGCAATGTGTCCTTGTGTTCGACCACCCTCAGGGTGATTCCTTTTTTCTTTTTCATTTTATCTTATAATATTTCCCTGTTTATAGGGGTAGAGGAAGGATGTAATCTGACTGTTTTTCTATTGCAGTGACCCTTACACGACAAGAACACAATGTGAGACACTGGAATTTGAAAAAAACCCAGTGAGAAACAAAGGAAGAAACCATCTGCATCCATGAAAAGATGACAAAAGTACTGCTTCTCAGCTGACTTCTTTAATTTGTCTTTGTGTTAATGAAACAGATTTTCATTACAACTTTTTCTATAGTAATAATATGCAGTAAGTGCTTTATTAGAAAACAGGTTAAAATGTTTACAAATATAACATGACTATTCATTTTATATTGCAAAAGCTTATATATATATATATATATATATATGATTAAAGAGTGTTTCCTATCCTTTGAGGCACACTGAACTCTGAATTTCCTTGTGTTAAAAAGAATTTCTTACACTATAAGGTCAGGTCATTTGTGATTACTCAGAAGTTTAGATTATTTTTTTTCTTGTACTTCATTTTTTTTTTTTCTCTCAATTGTTATCTGAGAGAAGAGACCAGAGTATATTTGCTAGTTATTACATCTAATGTAAGGTTACTTTTACATTTCTGACTAAGGACAAAGATAAGAATTTCAGCCTAATATTAACTGTGTCTGAAATTAAAAACCAGAAAAGACAAATAGTTTCAAAAACCAGTCCCTTACAAACCCTTAACCACATTGTTGAGGAGCTGTGCAGGTGAAAACACCATAATACAACAGACGTGAAAATGAAACTGCAATAAGACAAATGTGTAGAGGGGTTTTTTTAACTAATGATGCCAATTATTTATATTTACTATGCTTTAAACTAAACCTGACTGACAAAGCTGACCATGGAACATTTATGATTATTAACACAAGTTCTTGACATTTTTGAGAGGTTCTTGATGCTAATGAGCTGGAATTTACCTTCTCTCTGTTTTCTTTCCTGTGAGTTCTATTGCAGTTTTTTGTTTCCCAAAGAAAAATGTGGCTGTCCTAAGACTTGGATTTGCATGAATCCTCATTGTAAAGAAGGAGTACACCTTTCCAGGTCAATCTTCACACATTTACCCCACTCATAGAATTTAAATTCAAATTGCATGCTATTGTAACCAGGGACCCAATTATTGGTACCATTTCCTCTACAGCAGCACAGTAATGTCTGAACATTAAGAATAATGCTGGATATTGTGCTTACTGTAATAAGTTGACAATCAGTCATAAGACATCTGTATGCGCCATACATATACTCTGAGACCAATTTCATTACATCATGTTTCATGTGGAAAAAAAGGGCAGCCAAGGGACCAAGACAGGGGGTCATAAAGTGACCCAGTCATGAATAAAAAACATTTATACAACATCCTTCACAGAAAGTCATAGGATGATTTATGGCTCTAACTAAATTAAAAACAACATCAATCAAAAGGATTTTAATTTTTAATTTTTTAACTGCAACACATTCAGTTTCTGATTATTAAGAGGAAGTCAGTCTCCTAAACTTGAAGCATAAAGGCAAAACCCTTACTATTAAACAGTGTGTAAAGCCCATCAGTCATCACAACTCCATGCAAAGCCTGCTACATATTACTTTGTGGAACCAAGCTGCAGAGGACACACTTTTGAGAACACCATTTTTTAATAGAACAGATTCTTACCTTCTCCATGAAATTAGGTTCTCCTCCCTAATAACTGTTTCTTCTTCCTACAGATTCTCTTCTGATGCCTCTTTCTAGTAGAATTACTGTAAATAAGTCATGTCTCTACTAGCTTAACTATATTTCAGGAAGTTATAGAAAAGCCTCTGCTTTATTAGGTAAAGCAAAATACAAAAGACTTTCTGAAGAGCAGCTGCCTGTGTTATGAAGCCTGCACCAGCAAAAAGGCAGGTATATTTAAGCCCATTGAGTTACAAATGTGCATCGCTCACATTTTCAACTTCAGAAAAGTAATTATAGCTGAATTTAATTAGTCAGGGGGTTTTTTTGTTTGTTTGGTTGGTTTTGTTTTGTTTTTTAATGGTTTTGGGTTTTTACAGTAGATGCTGCAGGAAAGGCAGGAGTCTTTTTTACAGGTTGCACATGTCCAAGTGTTGGCAATTCAGTGGCACAGCAGGGCTGCCTCCATGAGAACAAACCAGAGACTGCTCCATGTCCAATCCAGCCAGTTCCAGTCAGCTCCAATGCACTCACCACAGGGCTCAGTGGGGCCCCTCACTTCACATAGTGATGCCTCTGGACAAACATATTTAAGGGTAAATAAAATTGCACATCAACTGTGAGATACAAGAAAGAGATTAAGTGTGAGGGAAGCAACACTGCCGACACCAAGGTCAGTGGGGAAGGAAGGGAAGGCAGTGCTCCAGGTGCCAGAACAGAAATTCTCCACGGAGAACATTATGGTAACATAGGTTGTCCACTTGCAGCCCATGGAGGACATCCCACTGCAGCTCATGCAAGAACCCACCCCACAGAAAATGAACACCCCTTTATCGAAGCTGCAGACCATGCAGAGCGCACTCAGGAGCAGGCTCCTGGCAGGAGATGTGATCACATAAGAGAAGACCTCAGAGAAGAGGTTTTCTGATGGGACCTGTGTCCTGTGGGGGACTCACACTGCAGCAGGCTGTCTGTGGAGGCATGTACCTGGTGGAGAGAAACCTGGAGCAGTTTGTGCAGAACTGCAGCCTGTGGGATAGACTCACACTGAAGCAGGGGAAAAAAAGCATGAGAAGGAAGGAGGAACTGCTGTGGATTGACCATAGCCCTCATTCCCCAGAAATCTGTTCTGCTTGGATGAGGGTGGAAGGTAAAGGAGTTATGATTGAAGGAGTAAAGTTGAACTTGGTATGAAGTAGGCTGTGGGCTTTTGTCTCTATTTCTCACTGTCATACTCTAGTTTTAATTGTCAATTAATTAATCTACTTCAAGTTCAGTCTGTTTTGCCCTTGACTGTAATTGGCATGGAATTTCCCTATCTTCATCTCAGCCCATGAGCTATTTGATCTCATTTTTCCCCCTATCCCGTTGTGGAGTGGGAATGAGAAAGCAGCTGGGTTGGCACCTGACATCCAGCCAGGGTCATGCACTACAGTCTTAGAACAATTTTAGTAGTATGTTTTTGCTAAAAATGTTGATATTTCTTTTGCAGTTTATGTATTAAGGTTTCTAAATGACTTTTAGACAAGAATGTCATTAAATATCTGAGATGAATTCCCAGCTGGTGTTTGTGTTTTCAGCTTCATCAAAATCTATGGAACTGCAGCCGTTCCCATCAGTACAAAATTTGACTCCTGTATATAAAATTCTTTTCCTTATATGTAACTACTAACAAACTTAAAGCCCTTACATATCTCAAACAGGGTAAGGACTTCCAAAATAAATCTAGAAATCTACAATATAATCAGCTTCTATTGAAAACAAATGGCTTCTTCACACAGGAAAATTCTTACATGACTTAAAATTTATATTGTTTTTCTAAATCATTAAATGGTGGAATCTCTTAGGTTTGAAGGGACATTAAATGTCTTCTAGTTCCAACCCCCATGCCATGGACAGAGACATCTTTAACTAGAGCTGTTATATTTAATAGTATTTTTATTTTTTTGAGCACAAACCCTCTGTCTTGGCTTGAAGTAGAAATTACCTACATTTACACTGTATATGCATAAATCACAAACTCATGGTCTACTATTAGTTGATCTGGCATTGGATGATATGACAGACATACAAAATAGCAACACAGGTACAGACTGATTTCTGTTCAGCTGAAATGGCAACTTTAAATTAGCATAAGTATATTCATGATTTAAATTTTTCTATGCACATATAATATTGTGCATAGAGTTTCAGAGCATGGAAAAAGTTGGGTTTTTTTGGAAAAAAAACCCCAATAATAGCTGATACACAGATTTTGAATACATTTTCTATGTAATAAAAGTCTATGTTCAAGAGCAGGTCAAATTCTTGTTTAAACTTTTTAGTGTCATTTATCTAAGTATCCAAGTCTCTTGTGTTGTATAGTCATACATGCAAGATGATACTATTTGTAAAAGACCTCAATATTTATAATTTATAAATTATACAGCAGGGAAGAGGCACAGAAGAAAAAAAAAACCACCCAAAAACTAGTCAACTGGCAATTCTCCACATGCTCTTTGATCAGTCTAGAAATGACACAATCATGTTGCACACCTGTAATGCAACTACAAACCACGTGAAAACTGAAAACCACATGTTTGATTAAGTAACTTCTGGTCTGGTGTCCTCTTCCCTGGATAACGTGCCAAATCAAAAAAAAATTTAACATCATCTATTGGTATTTAGAAGACCCTGCTCTGAAGACTCTGGCTAGGACAGAGTCCATTTTTGCAGTTGCCAGGAGTAGGACCCAGAGCTTATTCCATACCACCTCACATAATTTTCCTGGAATGGGGAAAGAGGTCCCTTCCAGGTCTAAGGTAGCCTGGGTGTTGTTGGATTCTGAGGGCTGTAGTGGTGAGGATTTGCATGTGAATTATTCCACTCTTGTAATCTTCTGTTATAGATAATGTTGCTATTAGTGTTCATTTTCTTATCTCATTGCTGTTTCCAGTAAATGCTTCTTATCTCAACTTGTGATCTTTACCTTTTTGTGCCTCCAATTCTCCTCTCCAGCCCAATCCAGGGGAGAGTGGGGAGGAGGGGGAGTGAATGAGGTGTACATGTTTTGCAGTGTTTTTTGTAAGAACACTAAATTGGAGAATACCATTTCTAAACCATGACACTTGCAGTGAGCAATTTTTTCAGTGGCCTTCATGCTTGCAGACAGTTGCATGGGAATTGAAAATAAACCAGATTCATGATTCATGATTATACATTCATAATGTATAATCTTAAGCATATCTTAAGAAGGAATTATATGCTGAATGTCTGCTTTACTATTAAAAGGTTCCTTAACAGGCTTATTTGGTTCAAATTTGGTCAAAGCCATAGAAATAGAATTCAGTCAAAAAACACCCTGATGAAGTAGCAGGCAGGTGCTCTGGGTACCCTTGCCCAGAAAAAAAGAGGAGAAAAAGGAAGAACTTCACAGAAGTTGCTTTCCAAAATACACTGTAGTCTTTATTTTCTATTTTTCCTTTACTGAGAATTTCTTACTCTGTAAACAGCTATATCTGGGTAAAATACTGAAATGTGACTGAAGCACATTTTACCTGTTCAACTAATTAAAATATATTGTGGCAATGAGAAATATTTTAATATACTAATTGAATGTGTTTTTCTGACTTATTATGATAAGGAGCATTTACTATCTTCTTAAATGTCTGAATGTCCCCTTTAGGCCATGTAGGTTTTAATTATTCTACTGAAATTGATTAGTCTCAGCCAATCACAGAACACAGATAAAGCATGGAGACTTAGGAATACCATATAATTTTTTTCCTCATTTATGCAAATCCCTGTCTGCTGATTAGCTAATGGGAGCTAATTTACATTCTCCCTATACATTTATTTCCCAAGAATTACAGAGAATTTGCAGATTCCTGTTTCATCTGCTGTTGTCCACTTGATCCTACAGAGTCTTCCCTATATATTTTCAGTTACTGAACTGCATACAGTTACAGGGAAATATATATTAATATCAATAAAATATGAAATCCCTGTCTAATAAAAATAAATATATAAATATTTTGAGAAAGTGCTACAAGGCTATTCTTGATAAAATCAGTATATAGGTTCTTTTAGAATTTGTTTTCTTTTTGTTCCCTTCCCATGTGATTTAGATAAAAAACTCCCTATCTTGACTGGTTTTTTATTAGCAA
Source organism: Cettia cetti (assembly GCA_013401135.1). Lineage (NCBI taxonomy): Eukaryota > Metazoa > Chordata > Aves > Passeriformes > Sylviidae > Cettia > Cettia cetti. The sequence continues at coordinate 978 of VZUI01026958.1, read as the reverse complement.
AAGATCAACATTTTGAAAAGAAATGTTAATAAAGAAAGAAAAATCATATTGAATTAGATATTTTGCAAACTTTTTTCTTTTGCGTATGTTTCTTTTCTATTAAATGTGTTATTCATTCATTTATAATTAACAAGCAAGGTTTTTTTTTTCATTTTAATAATGCCAAATTACGATGGTTTTGCATTCCAAAAATGTTGAAACTTGATAATTCCTATGATATAATGAATGAGTATTTTACATAGAGTTCTTGTAATGCTCTCTAATGAAAATAAAACCTATTTGAATTGAATATTTTTGAGTCTTTAGGCACCTGTCTTGTGTTTTGTTATAAATGAAAGTCCCATGTATATGTAAAAACATATTTGACTCCTAATTCTTCAGATGACTGAGCAGCCAAAATATGGATATGCAAGGACCATCTCTGAAATATTTCATTGTTCCATCTCCTTGTGTGTACCTTTAGAAAAAAAATAAATAAAATAAAGGCAACTTTACTGTTTAAGAATGTTGTGGCAGTCCCTCATGTTATCCATGGTCGTATCAGCTTGGATTATTATTTATAGTAAGGCAAAGTCTTTATTTGAGATGGAGGGCCATGACCCCTCAGAGAAGAGACAATAAATGAAATGGATGCTTTCAGAAGGGGAGGAAAAGGAAGTATTTTGTAGCAGAGACCAGCATGATGTGCAATGATCTCAGCACAAAAACCAGCTATTTGTTTTACCTTTATTTTGTTCTTTTATTTTTTTTCTTCTGGCTATGTCACAGAAGAGAAATTTGAAAAAAAATTAGAAGACAAGAGAGAGGTGGCTTTGCTGGGGGTCACAGTGAGATTCACAAGTGTGAGTCGCAGAAGGATTCGTTACAGTGCGTCTTGAGAAGGTAACAATGGCTGTCAGCACTGATAGAAATAGAATTCAAATCTTTAGCAGCAGATGAAGGGTATCGAAAGGGGAGGGGAGGGGAGGGGAGGGGAGG
>VZUI01026957.1:0-24479 GCA_013401135.1 Cettia cetti | reverse complement strand
GGGCGGGGGTCGCGACGCGGAGCCGCTGCTGCGGGGGGAGCCGGGCGGGCGCTGCGCGGCAGAGATGCGGAGCGGGGCGGCGGCTGCCGCGACCGCCGCCCTCCCGCGCCCGGCTCCTCTTCCTCCGCCCCTGCCCGCTTGTTACTTTTCTGTGCTCGGTTCCACGTTGGGACGTGGGGCCGTGGGTGAGGCAACCCTCGGGAAGCTTCGTGCGCCCCTCAGCAACTCTGGGTGTGGCGGCAGCGCTCAGGAAAGGGGAACCAAACTTCGTCAAAGTTCCGCAGACAGTCATTTCTTCTGGTTGTTAAGGTACCCAAGGCTCGGCTGGGTTGATCGTGGTACTGTAAGTTCGCTTCCCGGCTCGCAGAGAAGCGGTACCGGCCAGCCAGGCTCGCTCAATGCTGTGTTCATTCAGCTGCAGCGAGGCTGGGATTGCTCCCGCAGACGCAGCGGAGCCCCGGGCCCGCCAGGGGCAGCGGCCCCTTGGCTTCCCTGCCCTTCTCGCCCGGGGTGCGGCCGCGACTGCCGGAGCCGCTGCAGATGCAGCCGCTGGCACGGCAGCCGGAAAGCCCCGCGGGGCAGGGCAGGGCAGGGCAGTGCCGGGCGGGCAGCGCTCCCCGGGCGGTGCCTTCGCGCTCCCCGCGATGCGCCGCGGGGCCCCGTGCGCCTCCCTGCTCGCAGTGCCAGGCTTGGGCGTGGCTCGGCCTCCCACCCTGCTCGGCCATGAGCAGAATAGCGGAGATCCTGCTGCTGCCTTTTCCACTGTGAGTCACCTCGGACACCACTTCCCCCTTGAGTGAGGAGGGGAGGTAGGGTGGAGGAAGGTTGCCAGGTATTTTAACTGAAAGAGAAGGGAAATGATTTCAGGATAGTCATGCAGAAGTGAGTTGCGTGCTTATACGTGGCAGCTTTACTTCTGTTTAACGTTAGTTCTTACATTCATATTCAAATGCTATATGTGCACAGAGGGGCAGACCCCGATGCACAGGTCAGGAGTGAAAGGCTCCTGGAACCAGTGTGCCCTTGAGTGATTCATCCCGCTGTGTTGCTAGAGCTGGTTTTGATAAGCAGCCCTAGTGGGAAGAGTTTCCATTCGCTAATATTTGGTGTAATTTGCCTTGATGAACAAAAAAAAAAACCCAAAAAAACCTCTGAACCCAAGGAGGTTTTCTTTTAAAGTCTCAAAAGTGAGAATAACTTGAATTTCAAGAAACAAAAGTCCTCAATTTTGTATGTGCATGGTATCTTCCTGGAATGGAACTTCCTGGGTTATTAGCAATGTCTGTGAAAGAAAATGGTTTAAATATGTTTATGGTAGTGCAGTTTGATGAGTTTTGAAATGCTTTTCTTTAAAGATTTTTTTTTCTTCTCCAAACAGTGGCTTTAAATGATGTGCTAAAACTTATTGGGTGGTGTGGGGAGATGCAGCCTGGGCTATTTGTACTCCTGCTTAGCACTGTGTATAAGTGAAGGATTTTGAGCCCCTGTTTCATTTACAGCAGATGCTGCAGGTCTTCCTCACTCTCCCTCATCTCCTCTGTTAACAGCTTGCCCTAGTTTTTGGACACAAATGGGCTCCAAGTGGAGGAGTTTCCATTCTCTCATTCCGGGGATGCCGTTTCCTTGGCTCAGATGTCTGGGAACACCCTTTGCTCCCATCTCTGCCTAGTATAATAAGTGCTTCTTAAAATGCTAACTCTGCTTATTGAGCAATGCCGTTGTTTGTGCATACCTGAAACTTTTCCATGGAACACAAGGGGTTTTTCCATAATGTGTGTGAGCTGGCCCTGGAAATCAAGATACGGGGCTGCTTTTGAACACATTCTTCCGTTACCAAAAAGTTTGAGGGATAAGTTGGTGAATAGAGGCTGGGCCAGTGTAATAACAGACCTGTAAACCAGTGCTTTCTGGGAGGGCTGAGGCCAAAACATGCCATCTGTTTTAGCAGAATCATATGATTCAGGATTGTGTAATGTGCATTTAGAAATTGGTTGTAGAAACTTGCCTTAAGGTATTGAAGTATTAGTTTACAGCTGGAAGGTAAAACTTGATTCCTTTCCATGTAAGAAGAACAGGCTACTGCAAGTATTTTCTATTTATGTGTTCAAACCCATCCAGAACTTGTCAAAACTACATCAGATAAAATCACTCTGTCAGAGAACAGTGAGAGTCTGTTCTCAGAGTGCTTTACAGAGTAGGGTGTGACAAGAGCTGTGTTTGTTCTCTGGGTAAAAAATCTTTCTCTGCAAAGACTTTTGCAAGAACTCCCTTTTCTTTTCTTTTGCCAGCTTGCTGTTGATGGGCAGTCAGTTGCTATAGCATTGTTGTGTTCTGGTGATATGAACCTGGAGTTCCAGCTCTATGTGAGGGTGTGTTAGTTCTGTTCCTGGACTCTGATCAAGTGTTTTGTTCCAGCAAACCTGATTCAGTGTTGTTTTTTAATTGATTTAGAAACAGTAGTCTTGCAAAAAGCCGTTCAGTGATATTTATTTTATTTCATGTGAAAGGTTATGCTGCAGTTGCTTTGCTTCAGCTCTCACTGGTGTTTTCTTTGTGACAAGACTAAAAGACTTGAGTTGCTCATCTTTGGTCATCATTGAAATACTGTCAGAGTACAAAGGTCTCACAGAAAGGCTCTTCATTTTATTAAGTGTAAACATTAGGAGTTTCATAACTCATGAATATATCAATCCCTCTAACCAGCATGGTTAATAGTACCAACAGCAGGTATTTTACTTATTACAACTTCTGCAGCCTGCCTTTAAAGGCCTGGCTTGGATTTTACCTCTGAAAAAACATTTATTCTCAAATATATCAGTGCATGTCTGTCATTTTTGTTCTCTGTCTTTCTTTTCTTCCACTGGAATCTTACTTTTTGTTGAAGTAAAGTTGCTTTTGCTACTTCAACCTAGATTGTTTCAGAAGATGGAAGATTCTCTTTCTGTGTTCTAAATGAGGAAATGTGACATAACAGCAGTTACACTACAAAAGTACTGTGATTTTGCTGCTGTGTTTTATTCTTGTAGCACTAGCTGGTTTTTTGCCAAAAGTAAAGATTTCTTTGCTTTTCTCTTTACAGCAGCTAAAATAAATTTAAAAATTAAAAAAATAAACCAAACCAAAACAACCTCTTTCTAGGGTTTTAACCAAATCACCATTATTAAGAAACTATTTCCAACCTTTCTGGTTCTCTAAGCTCTTAATTGGTCATGGAGTGGAGGGGAGACTGATTTGTCTGGGAAATTGGCCTGGGGGGCTTGTACTGAGGAACCCCCCCATCCTATCAGAAGAGTGACTCATGGAGGATTAAAACCAGCTGGAAGGACATAGGCAGGACTGGCTGCACAATAGCTGGGAGTTGTCTGGGGTGGGGCTGGGAGCCAAGGAGCTGGACTGGGAAACAGGAGGCAGTGTGGAAGTGAGGGGTGTGGCACCCAGCAGAAAACAGGGCGATTTTGCTATCAGGCTCACTTATCAGTTAGTGGAATGTCACTAGTTTTGAGGTGCTGCTGCCCTTTCTCCTCTCCTGTCCTAAGCCAGCTCTTTTCCCTGTTTGATAATGCCCTCTGCAGCTGGATTGCAGAGGTCCTGGGGAAAAAAGCTTTCATTTCAACAGCAGATAATGTTTGCTGCAGGTGCCGTCCTGGGTGAGCGGATAGCAGCGTGAGTAGCAATGTCTGTGCTTTCTGTAGAGAAATGTGAGAGCAGGGTCTTGGGAATGCATCAAGCCTTTGAAATATTGCCCCTGGCTTACCTTTGGAAAAGCTTTCCTTAGCTGAGAGGCCCTTTCACTAAAACACTAATGCAGCTCTGACACACTCGCTGTCCAGAAACCAGAGTTTACAAGAGGTGAAGTATTGTAATGGAAGTTTATCACATCAGTGTTTGTTTCTGCAATGTGTATAATCCACCTCAGGGCTGGGTTTTTCCCTGTTTTTTTTTACATTTACAAGGAAGATGTTATTCAGATCCTGGCAATGGAGGAGTGATATTGATTAACTTGTCACAATGACTCTTCTTTTTGGAGCCACCATTTTAAGATAGTCCTTACTCCCTCATCTCTAATAATCGTGTTACCAAGCAGTGTTTGTTTTGGAGAGCTACAACAAAACCACAAGACCCAGGGTTAAAGATTAAACAGGGTTATGGTTTTGTAAAATGCCTGCAAGAAAAGAAATAATTCCACTGCATTTCCTGAGGAGTTGAGGAACTGGACATATGATTTAAATGAACTTGTTGCTATTCTTTGCCTTTGAGCTGGACCAAGCTATAATGTTTATATATATTTAAATTTACTTTGTCTTTTTTTCTCTTCCTCCAGCATTCTTTCAAGATGTCCACTGTTCATGAAATTTTAAGCAAGCTCACCCTTGAAGGAGATGTAAGTATTATTATCTAAGCAAGAAAAGTTTGTTTTAGTTAAATGTCTCATCTTGTTCCTTTTACAGGACTCTACACCAGTAATTGTACTGAGCTGTACAGTTTACAAGATTCCACACATCTCTTAAACTTTTATTGGCTAAAAACCTAATCAGCAGTGATCAGTTTTCATCCACAAACCAGCTGTAAACTGTAGGACAGTTATATGATTTAATGAGAGGAGTTTTAACTGGCCAGCAGCATGAGCAGTATCCTCCTGCTGGGCCTTATCCAAGAGACCACAGGGCAAACAATGCCTGGTTTGCATCTGTGTCCCTCTTCCTTCCAAATGAACAAATGAGTTCAGCATGAGAACAGAAGATGGAAATATGTTCAGGTTTGCTCATACCCTCTGATTATTTTTTTTTCCAATTAAAAATGGAGAACAGTATGAGAACAAAAATATTTGGGATCTAATTCCTGTAATGGTTATCTCCAAAACCACATTAGAGCTTGAAAATTTTTATTTTCAACAACTTATTTTCTCATTTTCTGTTTTAGTTTTGATTGCATATTTTTCACCACATCTGCACTTGGTTTATAGTTTTGTTGCAATACCAGAAAGCCACAGCCTTTGTTTGATTTCTTAAGCTGCAGCTAGATGGTAGATCACCAGTGTGATATCAGCATATCTTGCTATGAATTTTGGTTCTGTGATTGTCACTGAAGGGGAAGTGAATCCTTTCCATGCATTATTTCATCACATTCCTAATGAACTTGCTACACATATAAATCTGCAAGTGGTAGCTCCGGATCTGAGCTTGGTACAAGCAAATGTTTTGCCAATTTTTGGTACTTGTTGCAAAATGAATGATACCAGACTATGTTTGTGGAAGAGCTGTTGCAGAGGTCTGGCCAGTGCACTGTAGGTAAGTAGTAAAACTGGTTTCTAGTGCAAAAGCAGTCAAGTCTTCAGCTTTCCTGGCTATGTGCTTTAATGGAAAATTACTTTTGGAATAATAATTAAGCAATCTATTCTCAAGGGCAGAAATGTTTCTTCCTTGATGTTTGCAAGCAGTTGCAAAAGTCAGATTTGAATATTGTTCCATGGCAGCATTTCCATGAGAGGTCGTGCTGCAGTGTGAGAAGGCTGAGGCAGCTGGTTTGTGCTGTAAGTTGGAAGCCAGAATTACTGAGTAGCTGGCCTGTGTGCTCTGCAGCACTAGACCAGTTCCTCTAAGCAATGATTTAGCAAGTAACTGATGTTAAACACAGTAGTTGGGCCACCAGTTTTTCTCGTAGAAGGTTTTTAACCTTGAGGCTGTAGAATGGTTGTGGCTGAACCCCAGTGCTGTCCTGTGCTCTGCATCAGTGGTACAGCAGCTGATTTGAGTGAAGGGAAAGGACCTGATTGCCTCAGCCTTCCTTCCTTCCTTTCAGGAGAGGATGGAGTTGGGCTGAGGTTGATCTGTGCTCCCAGTTTCTGGATCTCTCCACAAGAGTACAGAAAGATTTTCAGACTACTCAGGTGTAGAGGCTGTAAAAGGGTTCTGGTGTTGTTAGGCTAAATTAAGCCTCTGCAGCTTTTAGTTATATTTGCTTCTCCCTCACGATTCCCAGTAGGATAAAACTTACCAAGCTCAGAGGAAGTAAAGCAGTTGGAAGTCCTCTGAAGCACACTGAATGCATAGGGAGAAAACCAATTTCTCTGCTCTAGTTTGGCCCAGACAGGTGGTGCAGTTGCACATTATCTGGACTTTTACTGCCACATTGTAAAGAATTTTGCACTGAACTAAATGGAAAGTCAGTTTGAAAGCTGTCTTGTCTGAATACATACAGTACCATGGTACAGTAGTGCACTGGAGTAACTGCATAAATGGAATTTAAATGGCTGTTTTTCATAGGCAGTCACCCTGGTGAGACCTATCAGGTGTCAGGGCAACTCAGTCTGACTTGGTACATGCCTTAGGTGGAGAGACAGAGGAAAAATGGCCACCAAATTGCAAATATGCTGTATATTTTGATAGTGTAAGCTGTCATCTTTACAGTAAACTACTCCATCCAAATTACTCGAAAATACTTAGAGCTGGGTGGAAGGAGAGATACCCAGCTCTGCTGGGGTCACCAGGTGACTTGCTTCAGATCATCCAGCGTGCTGGTTAATGAGCAGTGCCCCAGGATAGTGGATGCCTGGCTTGGGAATCTTTCAGGCACACAGATTTCTCTGAGGCTGCATTGCACTTCTCCATTTACTGCTTCAGTTGCCAGCTTGATCCACTAAAAGCAAAGGCTGTGTTTTGTGGTGTGGCTCTGGGCCAGACTGGGGCCACTTTGCTGGGCTGAACTGACGGTAAGAGACAAAGGAAAATGATTCAGTTTATTGGTGCTCTTTTGACTTCCCATCTCTACAGCACAAAACAGACTGTCTCCAGAAGGCACAGGAGTAGCTGCCAGAAGAATCTGTACAGAACAGCATGACCTCTGCAGGGATAGAGTCAAAATTAGTCAGAAACCATGGAATTTTTTAGTTAAAAGTTGTCCTCTTAAAAATTTGCATGTAAAAATATTTTCCAGGGATATTAGGCTAGCTTAGTTCTGCTCATGAACCCAACCTCCTTTTGGAGTTAGAGATGGAAACAAGTTTCTTGGAATCTTTTCCAAGAAAGCTGAGTTGTTCATTCACTTAGGAAATGGCTGTGGCAATTTCAGGTGCTAGTAGCTCTACCTCTCTGCCAGAGGTTTAGGTGTCTAGATTGAACTCAACAGAGTGGGATTTGTGAATATTACCCAGCTACTTGTATGAAAATCTGTGGTTTAATTTCACCTTCCCCTGGGAGGTGATAACAAGCTGTTAGCTTACACTGAAGCAGCTGAGAAGAGTTGAAGCTCTGTTCTGGTCACCCTCTGTTTGCAGCTATAATCCTCAGGAGAGGACCTTAATTAACAGCTGATAAAATCTGGTAACTTGGAAAATGTTGCATCTGTTTTACTAAAGTGGGCTTACCTGCAAGTCCTCTTACTCTTAGCAGAGGTAATTTGAAATGTCATTTGGTTTTGCAAGCCTCATGCTGCCTAAAGGATCTGGAGGCCAAGAGTTTCAAAAAATTGTGTATAAATTTTGTTTTCTAGAACTATGGCCTTAAATAGATTTTTTGTGTTATCTTTAAAGTTCATGAGATAGGAAATTGAAGATTAACAATGGTAAACTCAGAAAAAGTTTTGTGCACTTTTTATTATTTGTAGCCTGTAATCAAAAGTAAAATACTGACTTCAAATCTGAAAAAACACTGTAGACTTTAACTTCCTTGGAATTAGCTTCCTCTAGTCTTTTTCCTTCAGGTCTGGCCAGAAAACTCATTTTTAGAATATTCAAGTTGTAGTGAGTCAGCTTGGAAGGTGCTGGGTTTTTGCTGCAATAAATATAATATCTATTTGTGTGTATTCTGTGTTATAATAAGCATGGCTGTGAGTGGATTTCTGGGCAATACATGTGAGGACAAGAGAGTTCAGTGGCTCTCAGTAGAATCCCATTTTCACAAACACCTGATGGTAGTTCTTGCAATTAAACATTGGGCTGAATCCCAGGTAACTGACATGTGTTTTATTAATTGCAGCAATTGCATAATTTAACTCTGAAGGGTTTTTTGTTCTTTTCCTTCCAGCATTCTCTCCCTCCCAGTGCATATGCCACAGTGAAGGCCTACTCAAACTTTGATGCTGACCGGGACGCTGCAGCCCTGGAAACAGCCATCAAGACCAAAGGTGAGCAGGGGGGGCTGGGCCTCCCTTTCTCTTGAAGGTAGAAGGCTGGCTTGCAAAAAACAGCACGAGACTGTCACAACACCAATGTTTTGATATCCTTACTCAAGGAGATCTGCTTTAGAAGGTGTTGGATTCCTCAGACTGCACTGATGAAATCTTGGCCAAGTGAGATTTTGAACCCTGTAAGTGCATGCTTTGAATGTGCTTTTAGGTTTGTAGCCATGAGTTGTTGAGTTTATCAGTGCAAGTGTCCACTTTTTCTCTCTTGACTCATCAGTACTTCAAATTCTTCTTTTCTGCCACTTGAGAATGAAGTTCAGCTCCTTTGGCTGTGGAATTTGGGAGTGGGCTCTGAATCATGGATATCTACTGAATTGTTGGATTGGACATTTCTTCTTCCTTTCAGCTCTCCAGACAGCTGCATGGGGGTGGTTTGAACATTTTTCTCCTGGGTTTTGAACTAAATACTCATTTATCTTGTATCTAATTTGGGGTCAAAGAAGGTCCTAAAAACTGGTTTCTGAAGTGAGTTTGCAGTATTTCAGGGGCAGGGCAATGTGAGAGCTGTTCTGAGCTGGGTTATTAGATAAGCTTCCCTCTGGTATATTGAAACCATCAGGAAAGCAGGGAGTGTGAACTCCAGCTCTGAAGTGTTGCCTTGGTGGTACTCCTGGGGCTGTGATCCTGTCCTAGTCCTGGGACAGGGAGTGCCACACTTTCCACACTTGCTCCAGGCCAGAGGAACAGCTGGGTGTAGCTGGGATGGGCAAGTCTTTTGCCTTCATGTCAGAGAGAAATTTAAAAGCCAAACAATTTCTCATCAGTAAGAAATGCTAAGTCTTCCATCAATGCCAGCAAAGCATGTGTTTGACTTGCTATAAAATGTAAAATATATCCCCTCCATAATAAGCACAAGGCTTTCTTTCAAGATTTCTTAATTTAACTGGAGAAATTCCTTGTTAAAGTGGGTTCAGTTCTGATTTTGAATCATTTATGGTTCAGGTTTTTGGGTTTTTTTTTTAATTCTCTGGTGAGAGAGTTATATATAGCTATTATCAGGTTTGGCAGCAGATGCTTTGTATATATGTAGAGTTTTGTCTAGACTTAATTTTTTTGCAGCTCTGATTATAGGACAAATCTAGACACGTAAAATCACCATCAGACTCTCAGGATAGGTACAAACTTAGACATTTGAACTCTCAAGGTGCTAATTATTGCACAAGGAAATTGCAATATCCTAGGCAGTACAAAAGCTTTTTCCAGGCAGGAAGGTCAGGCTCATGTTGTCTTTCCACTTTCTCCCAGCAAAGATAAGCACTGCAGTTCAGTTACATGGAAATATTTCAGTAGAGAGATGATTTTCAACTCTGTGAGTGAATAATAGGGAACTTACTCATGTTTGTAGGATTGAGCTCTCTGTGCTTATTGGTTTGTTACCCACATGTTTGTAGGATTGAGCTCTCTGTGCTTATTGGTTTGTTACCCACAATGTATTTTGGGAAAGTGGCTTTAGAAAGAAATTCACTTTATGATTTTGGTACCAGATCTTCCACCCTAAAGAATCTCACAAAGGAGGTATTCTTGAGGAAAATTAAGAACTAGTGTTATCACCCTTCTTCCAGGTACTGTTCCCTTGCACTTTGAATGCTTTAGAACAGGATATTTTCATCTGCTGAAAATTCCAACTCATCCAGACAAGAACTGTTTTTATGAACAGTGATGTAAAGAGCTACCTGCAAGAACAAGTTTTAAAGTCTGGGAAATATCTAAGTAGTTTTTGAACTAAAAATCTAACACCCATAATGAACAAATTGTCTACATCCCCAGCAGCTACCATTTCCCTAGGAAGTATCACATTTCTCTAGCAATTAGTTTGCATTTTGTTTGGGAAGTAGAAATAAGCAATATAAGTTATCACAGAATGATGAAGAATGTGACTTGTTCAGTTTAAAACAGTGAGAGAGGTAAATTATAAATATATATGCAAGCTGGTTTGTGGTTGAAAATTAAAAGAGAAAAGCAACCCAGGCATGGAAGAACCATTTGAGGGGCTTCACTTTTTACAGGATAAAGGACTCCTGGTATCTGAACCCTTGGGATTTCTTTGTGTTGAAAGTCAAGGTCTGTACATGCTCTAGTGGGCCTGTATTTCACACTCACCAAAGCAGTCTTTCCAGTATATTGGAAATTCTAGCAGTGCCATGGAAATGATATCTTGTGGAGTCTTATCTCTGGCTGTCCCCTATATAACAGTGAGTCTTACCTCTGGCTGTCCCCTATATAACAGTGAGTCTTACCTCTGGCTGTCCCCTATATAACAGTGAGTCTTACCTCTGGCTGTCCCCTATATAACAGTGAGTCTTACCTCTGGCTGTCCCCTATATAACAGTGAGTCTTACCTCTGGCTGTCCCCTATATAACAGTGAGTTCTTATCTCTGGCTGTCCCCTATATAAACAGTGCCTGAAGTCTGGTGTTAGCCATCAGGGCAGGCCAGTTTGGCAGAGTTAGCACATAAATTATTATCCAGCTGTGTCTTCATAATGGAGACTCCCAGAATCAGTCATGAATCTCCATTTTAGTGATTCTTGTGCAAAATGGCTAAAACCTATTTTACTGCCTAAAAAACAGCTGTATATTTGGTTTAGGGGAGAGATCTAGCACAGAGTGTGTGACTGTTCTGCTCTGTGAAATATCTAAATATTTCAGCATTCATTCACACTCTTCAGATTAATTCCTCAGAGGTTGTTAAGCCATCTGTTCTTCTGTGGAGACCTCTGGAAAATACTGTGATATGTTTATTTAGGCTTAGATCTACCTGCAAAAACTATACTGCACAAATACATTGTGCAGCCCTTTGCAGGGTTTTGAGTGGAGCTGAATTAAATGCAGAGGGTTTATATATCCACCAGCCTAGGAAGGGAATGTGCAAAAATGACTTCAGATCATATAAAACCTTGTAGTTAGCAATTGTTCAACCTAGAGGTTGCATAATGCAAATAACTTGTTGGAGTTCTGGCTTATTCCTTTTGGTATAAATGCCATGGCTATGATTCATTTTTATGCTCTTCAGTGTTTCTGCAGCAAATTCATTTAGTGCCTTGGCATGTCCTTTGTAAATGTTGGGTTTTTGCTGCATAGGACAAGGAACTATTTAATTTCTATATAATACTCTACTGTGCTCTGTGTATAGATGAGCTGATGTACATGAACCTAAACAGAGGAAACTATCTAGAAGGGCACTAACAGAGCTTATGTTAGATTCCCTTTTCTTTTTTTCTCATAGCAAAGACAGCTGCTGAAGTGTCTCAGATTCTGTCTCAGAGTTATTTCCTATCATTGGCACTTTGTGTGTCTCAAGTACTTGTTAAATAATTTTGTCAGACCAAGTTGTGAATATTTCTTACTTGCAGCCTTCTGTTGAGGTCTCATGGGGTACTTTTTTATTCCATGGCTGCCAGAATTCAGGCACAGGTTTGTTGTAGGAAAGGGCTTAGAATATAGATCTGTAATAAATTTATTATATCCAGAAGCTGGTAAAACAATGATGACATGTAAACCAGTCAGTTCAATCTTACAGAACGCTCTTCTGCTTATATAGTCTAACCAACATGCTCATACCTTTTGACAGAGTTTTTAAGGTTATGAAGTAAAAGTTTCTAGAGGATATCTGCTGGCTTGCTGGTGAGAGAGGGCAGTACCTGAAATCCACCAAACTGCATAATTCCAAATATTAAAACTGTCACTTAAAGAACTATCTCATTGCAACATGGTTTGGGTTTGGTGAACTGTTGCTAAGCAAAATAGCAGAGCTGAAATTATGGTCTTGTTTTATGCACATTTTTCCCTTTGACCCCATTCATGTTCATTTCCTCATTTTTGCTGATTGAGCTCCAACACTGTGCTCTTACCAATGCCACACATTGCCTCCTTCACAAGAAAAGCTGTCATTAAGCAGGAATTTTCTTTCCATTCCCCATTGATAGAAATGCAGGGATTAAAAACTGCCTAGCCAGAATAAATTTGGAAGTAAATTCTATTTCATTGCCTTGAAACTTTCAGAGACTTTAGCAAAGAGCAAAGGAAAGTGAGCTGCTGTCCTGCTCTGCCCCACCTCAGCAGCTGTGAGTCAGCATCCTGTGTGTGCAGCATGGTTCCCAAGTGTGAATGAAGTACAAGCAGTTACTTTCCACAGAATGCCAGAGCAATGAGTTAACTTCATATTTCCATAGCATGTGTATAAGAAACTTGGATGCAGTCAAGTCATTCATTTGTGGGCTTCCAATCTGTAGCAATTGTGGTACAACTTGAAAATGTCGTTTGGGTTTTTGAATGCCAAGAATGGTTTAAATTCAGAGTCCATTAAAAAGCCTAAGACATTGGCTTGTGCTGTGGGCCTGCAGCAGCTGAAAGGCTCAATGTCTGTGTGTGGCCGTTTCTGGACAGGGAGAATTTGTTTTCTTTTATAATGTGGGAACACTTTAAAACGTGCGGGAGTAGATTATGGCTGAAATGTGCGCTCAGCCTGCTTTCAGCTCAGAGTTTGTAACTTGGACACATGATGCTTTCCAGGGCCTTATGGTGTCATTTGCAGGCCAAGCTTGTGTGAATTAGAGCACTGGTGTAGGTCTGCCTCAGCACAAGCTAAGGACACGAGGCTACCAAATGTATTTCATCATGAAAAATGTGGTGAAGAAAGAGAATTTTTGGATTTGACTTATGACTTATAATTTTAGACTCTGCACCCAGAGGCTAAAAGGTTTTTTGCAAGATTCCTACTTTATATGATTCATTTTTATGATATCTGTTGCAGTTCTGTGTTTCAGGTTACTTTGGGTAATAGGGAAAAGCAATGTAGCTGGATTCTGGCAGGGGTCTGAGTCCTGCTAGTAACTGCTGACCCAGTCCTTACTTTCTGGGGTTTTTTTCTCAAGAAATCATCTTTTACACTGGTGTATGTGCAAGGGTGAAAGATGCTATTCATAATACCTTTATTAAACAGAGAGAACTGAGGTGAGGCTCTGGGCTTGTCCTGACCTCTAGATTATAGAGCCACCTGCTTCCTTCAAAAGCTGACAGTTGCACTGAAGTGCATGGATTTGGAATGATTCCCTTAAAACTAAACATTTGCTGATACGTAGTTCACTTACTCAGAAGGTAAGTTGGGAGTTTGAGCATCCACATCCTCTAGGTGTGCCAGTTACAGCTCAGCATGGATTTTCCAGTCATCTCAAAAAGAAGTAGCACATAGTTATTTCTTCCACTGTCAAAAATCCCTTCTCTCTTCTGAGCCTCTGAAACATATTGAATTAAACTTACTGGTTTATTTTCCCATTTCCATGTTTAGAGTGATGGATTAAATGGCTTTAATAGAAAACATAACTGCTTTATTAAGAAGTCTTCATTGAAAAAAGCTGCACTAAAATGACAGGACAGGCTTTAGTAAGTGCAAGTTTTAAAGTCTGTGTTCTTGAGCAACTTTGCAGACTTCTGAGTGCTTGAAAACTACTGCACAGACACACAAATGGAGCACAAGGCAGAGTGGCAAAGCTGGTAACAAACTAGACTTTGATCCAGAGGTCTGCATCCCATCAGGAGTCTGGGCTTTACCCCAGGGCCAGGACAGGAAAAACACTCACTAGTGAGAGCTGCTGAGCTCTGCTCCAGGCAGCACATGTGCTGTGTTTGGAGTGTTGGGGAACATCCTGGTACAAGAGCAGTGACAAGAAAGCTTCTCTGATTTCTCTGTCTTGTGTCTTTGTAGGTGTGGATGAGGTCACCATCATCAACATCCTGACAAACCGCAGCAATGAACAGAGGCAGGACATTGCTTTTGCCTATCAGAGGAGAACCAAAAAGGTAGTAAAATATGAAGAAACAGTAATTATTGGATATCTTTCTTGTGGACAATTAGATTTTTCAGGGTTTGTCTTTTCACTGAAATTCAAGATACATTTACTTTGTCTATGCTATCACAGTTTAGGACTGGTAGAACTTTGAAATATGTTAAATATGCACAATTGGGAATGCAATCATTGAAGATGGTGATTTCCTAGCACCCTCAGACATCACAGTGGGATCCACAGGATTCCCTGGTGAAATGTGCAGAGAAGTCACTGGCATGAAGTGCCTCCATTTGAAGGAAAAACTAAAAGAGAGCTGCTTTATGGGATTGGATTTTTTTTCTTTTGGTTGGTTTATAGTTTTGGTGGGGTTGGATTTTTGTTTGTTTTGTTAAGACAACTCAGCATAAGGGAATTGTTCTGTTTCTCTTCACACAGCTACCTTAGCTGAGAAAGGACTGCAGTCAGTTGTTCTACTGCAGCTGTGGAATAGTGATGTAATGAGTTGAACAATCATTAAAAATCATTCTGGCAGAAATACCTTAGGTACTGATCTGTTGATAGGGAGAAATCTGCAAGATGTGTGCAGAATTCTGCGAAATGAGTCTTGTTGTCTGGGAGGCAAGAGCTCTTGTCTTTTGAAGTTTTGAGAGTCTTATTCATATTTGAAGTTTCATGCCGGTGAAAAAGAGGAAAGTTATATAGAGTTCAGATTATGATGAATGTATCTCTTCCAGGTTTGCCAGACCCCAAATGGTAGTCCTCCAGTAACATCCCAGAATACTCATCTGAAACCAAATGTAAATGTAGAGTTAAATTTTAGCAGTTCACCAGCTTTTCTGCATGAATGGTAGAGGCATATGCAGAGGCACAGCCAGGTTGTGCATGTGTGCACATGTCTGCACATCTTGCCCTGGGGTCACTGGGACAATCTGCACATCAATGGACCCCAGTCATGAAATGTGTCACTTAAAGCTTTGTTAAATGTTCTGCATGACCACAAAAATGCACCGTCAAGAAAATCTGCAACTTTTTTCATGTTTCTTTCTCATTTTTTCCCTTGCTGCGACCCAAGAACAAACTGAATTTATCAGAAGTTTAACAAGTGCCAAAGAATAAAAGAGTCGTATAAACAATGGAAATGTGCAGTAGAAACCACTCAGAGAGATAAACATGTGAGGAGGCAAGAGAGGAGGAAGTGGGATATGAAAAGACACGTAGGTATATCTTCTAGGGACAGTGTCTGATGGTTTTCTTTGCCAGCAGTTGTGCAGATTTTGTTGGCAGTGTGTTGTGCTATATTAGGCTGCTTGCTTTGTGTGTTGCAGGATCTATCAATAGATCATAATCTTTAAATGTCACATAGTCTACTTCTCTTTTAATTCCTTTGGGATGAGCAGTGTTTGATGGAAACTCTTGGGTTAGGTTGGAAGTGAACTTGGGTGCCCAAGATGGGCACCTTCCACTAGATCAGGTTGCTCAAAGCCCCATCCTGCCCCATCCTTTTAAACATTTCCAGGGACAAGTCAACCACAACTTCTCTGGGCAACTTATTCCTTAAAATTTATTACAGAGATCTGTGCTATCTTTCCAGTGGCAGTTCTGAAGACCCTGTTTTCACCCAGATAAAGGCTGGGGCATCGTTTCCCAAGGGGGGTGGTTGTTTCTCGGTTAAAGCAGCCAGATGCCCCAAACCCCCATTCCCTCCCTTGATCCATGCAGTAAGTGCACACAGAATTAGCATCAATTAGTGTCCTGGATTAAGTGGGTGACTCTGGAAATTAACTAAATGCCTTGGCTCATTATCTCTCTGGCACAGACTTCTCTACAATTCAGCTGAGGTCACTTTCTCTACCCCCTTTTCCCCTGCCTCTCCAGCTCAGTGATTGTTAGTGAGAAACCAGCAACTGAAATGCAGCAATTCTCTTCTGAAAGCTACAGATTTAACTTCAGCTTAGGGACTACATGGATCTGTGTGAACCCCAGACTTGATCCCAGGGATTCCAACTTAGTAACATATACTACAGGGAAGCTGGTAACTAGCACAATTCAAGTTGCATCTGAAGCACTTAAGAGGACACGGGCTCTGACTATTGTGGTGCAGATTTGCATCCTCTACAGTGAACATCCCTGACTGTTTCTATTTCTAGAGCTGACTGGTAATTAGCAATAGGGATTTAGGCTACAATCTTCTGATAGTTTCCTTAAAGACATAATTTTTCAGTGCTCAGGGATTACTTTTTATCTCCTCAGATGGTCAGGAACTGGAACTTACAGTGGAATAAGTATGCAGTCAATTTTCCAATGTCTTAGCTAGTAAAGGGCTGGGATAAGAGGAAAACCACAAATAATACAGTGCTGCTGGGAAAACTGTGGGAGTATGCTGGAGAAGCACTGACCACAGGAGTCAAACTCAGATCCATCTGTGCTTATTAGCTCCAACAAAGCATCAGTGCTTCAGGACTGGAGTGAAGCTGCTCAGATGTGTCTGCACCGTGCTTCCAGTGCTTTGTCAGACACTTCTTATTTTCAGAGGATTAGAAAAAAATTCCTTTGCCCTAATTTTTCATAGGCTTTCCCAGACAGAAAGCTCTTTATGTTTCTGTTTTCCTGTCAGTTGTGTAAGAAACACTGCTGCAGGCTTGGAGACTTAAAGCCCTGCAGGTTAAATTCTCTGGAGATCAGAAGTGAGCTTTAATTTCTTTTCTGTCATCCCATCTATTTTGCAGGAACTTTCTGCAGCGCTCAAGTCTGCTCTCTCAGGTCATTTGGAGGCAGTGATCTTGGGCTTGCTGAAGACACCAGCACAGTATGATGCCTCTGAATTGAAAGCTGCCATGAAGGTAAATAAACTTTAAAATCTAACATTGTTAATCTGATGTTGCTGTCTCAGGAAAGAATATGGACTTCATATCCAGGGCCATAGTTTTCAAACTGATTTTTTTTAAAGTGCTACAGTTTAAATATCCAGCTGCAAGGCATCCAAACTGAGAGAAATCACGGAACTATGTGGTTTTTAAACTTTTAATTAAATTCTTTCCTTAAGGAAAAAGTCATTCTTGTCAGCTCAGGAGTAGCAGGCTGGCTGCTCTGCATGGCTGCTTTACTGCTTGCTCTTACAAGCAATGCACAGGTTCAAAGTATGACAAACCTTTAAGAGAGCAGCTGTTAGCATGAGCCATCAGATCCTCTGCTGGCATTTATAGGCTTAAACAGTAGTTTTCAGTTACTGGGTCATATCACTGATCTGGAAAGAACATCCTGTACCAGACCTGCCCTGTGTAGAAGACGAGGAAGATGGGCCATGAAAAACAGTCTTTGCAGAAAGAATTATCTGCTCTGCAGGCCACTGAAACAAGACTTGAGAGGTGCTCATGCCAGTACAATCACCTTATTAAGCAAACTAAGGTGTGGGAAATTGTAGTTACAATCATCTAATCATCACTTACATTCTGGATGTTCTTGTTCAAGTTAATTTTTTTTAAGAATTAAAGACAAGTACTAAGTTATGCCTTAAAATTAGAACATGTCAATAAAATTAAAATAAAATTTAATAATTAACTTTTCCAGATGATTAGGAGTTAATAAACAAATAAGAAAATAAAGCTGCCCCCTCCACCACATAAACACACACACTACCCCCACCCCACCAAAAAACCCTTTAAATCCCCAAACCCAAAAAACCAACCCACTATGGAGATGGAAACTGTTCAACTGTGGGCCAAATGCCCTGTTTGAGTAATCAGATGCTGCCCTCTCCTGGTCTGAGTACAGCCTATCCATAATTTATTATGACTCAGACTAGTTTGGGGTTTGGGATTAAAGACTAAGCAATTGCCTCAGAGTAGTCCCAACTGTAGAGTAATCCATGCCCTCCATGGGTTGCTCTTCCTAGCTCCCAAGCACATGGTCTGAATTAGCAAAGCACCTCTCAGTGCTCAGAATTTGCCTGTACTTAAGTTTGGCTTGATACATAGAGCATTACAAGCTAAGACTTTGGCATCAGAGTTGAGGAAAGCAAAGTTATCACTGAGGAGTTAATTATTTACACATCCTTGAAAATATTTCAAAAATATTTAGAAAATTATATATGTTGCTAGTCCTCCATTTCTTCACCAGATGCTTATTAGAACTGTTGTGTGAAAAGCTCTCCTAATTCTCCTAGCTTTAAGCCATTTTAATAAAATTACTTGGGGTTACTCCTCCTTTTTTTTTTTTTTTTTTTTTGTTTTTTTGTTTGTTTGTTTGTTTGTCCCACTTTCTCGTCTCTTCCAGGGAGACTTTTTACCCAAATGGTACTTTACCACATAATTGCCTCCATTTTCTCCATGTTCAAGACTGCAGCATGAGACATTTTCCCAGGATGTTACTTTCCTTGAAATCCTGTGGAAACCATACCTTTTTTTGCCACCTGCAAAATGACATTCTGTTACAGATGGGCTTAACAAACAGCATCCTAAGAGTAAGATAAGACTGGATTTTCTTCCTATGCTCCCAATGGACAGAAAAAAGTCCCACAGGCCATGATAAACTGACCTCCTCCAGTTATGCTGCTGAGGAGGCCACTGTTAGACACACAGCAGATGCACATTGCCCAGAGAGAACACCTACAGGATGCCTCAGCCGCTAGAAATATTCCATCTGGTTTTTTTCAGGAGCAGCTGGCAAAAAACATCCCTGAACTGTTGGAGTGGGGGAGAGGAGATTTCTGTAAAATGTTTTTAAACCGTTTAAGCATTCCTGCTCATTGCTAGCTCCTAACTGAGCGCTGTGTGTGTTGCAGGGGCTGGGAACTGATGAAGACACACTCATTGAAATCATCTGCTCCCGAACAAATCAGGAGCTCAGTGAAATCAACAGAGTCTACAGGGAAAGTGAGTTTACTTTGCAAGTTTCCATGTACTATGTCTTTTACACTAAATTACTTGGATAAATTACCCTCAGTGTGAATTTCATTATTAGAAACCTCACTCAAATCTGCTTTGGTTCTCTGCTATTTTGTGCTGGTGTTCTGGATATTTGTGTCGTTTATATAGTTTTATAGTGTTGCTTGGTAGCAAACAGATTGAAGGCTATTTGCTTCTAATGCAAGTTGTGTTTAAATGAAATTTTTTGTAAGCTTTCCATGAGAGGCTGATTGCATGAATTCATGACTGCTGGTAGCAATACTGGGTTTGATGTAGGCAAGTGTGGGCTCGTTTTCATTGTCCTCCACACCTGACCTAGATTGTAACTGTTTATGTGCACAAAACACAGTAATTAGCAGCCCTTTTTCTTGCAAAGGAGTATTTGTAAAACACCTTTGCCCGAAAAGAACTCTTTGTTTTCTAGTGTACAAGACAGAGCTGGAAAAGGACATCATTTCAGACACATCGGGAGACTTCCGCAAGCTAATGGTTGCCCTGGCCAAGGTAGGGCTCTGCAGAGTTTTCCACTTTTTCTAACGGCCTGAGTGGTGGCTGCCAGTGAAACAATTGGGTTTCTGATTCACTCTGAAATTTTCCTGTGTTTTCACTGACCTTTGGGGGGAAAAAATATTCAGATGTTGAAGGGCAAAGTATTTTAACAGAAATGCAGCATTCACAGCATTAGCTTCGTAATGGGGGTGGAGTATGCAGTTACTCATTTAGCAAATTCAGGTTAAAAAAAGAAAAAGAATGGAATATGCACATAGCAAACTGCTTACTTTCTATGAAACCTTTCTAAAATACTGCTATCTTGTTTGAAGGGCAAAAGGTGTGAAGATACCTCTGTGATTGATTATGAGCTGATTGACCAGGATGCCAGGGTAAGTGCTGCTAATGACCATGAAATATCTCCAGTTGGTCAGGCTTTGGGGGATATTGAGCATAAAAATACCGTGGAAGTGGAGAGCATTTGTGGAGTAGGTGTGTGTATTTCAGATTGTCCTGCACAGTAATGTTTGCATGGTGTCAGTGAATCTGCCACTTGCAATCCTCATGCCTTCAGGTTAACAATTTTCACAGACTACTTACCCACTATACAGAAGCTCTCTGGTATTTCTTGTAGACACATGAAGAGAGAGATCCTTTAGCAAAAGGAAACACGTCCATTGCAGTGAACTTAGTGGCTGGTAATGCTTGTTTGTTACATCTGCATCTGTCATGAGCAGTTCTGCTGCAGTAAACAGATCTAAATACAGAGTAAAGCTGTGGCCAGAGGTGAATATAAAGTAATTAGTCTTAGCGTCAGATTTAGATTCTTAAATGTTGTCCTGGTGACCTGCCCAACCACGTGTCCTTGTGTGTTTCTCCCACAGACACAGTTCCAGTTGTGCTTGTTTTTCCAATTAGGAAATTGTAGACATCTGCAATGGCTTCTTGTGCAGCTCCTGATTTTTTGGTGATTTTCTTTTTCTTTCTAACACCAGGACCTCTATGATGCTGGTGTGAAGAGGAAGGGAACTGATGTCCCCAAGTGGATCAACATTATGACTGAAAGAAGCATTCCCCACCTGCAGAAAGGTAGTACCCAAGAGACAGTTTTGGGTTTTTTTTCCTGTAAGAGAAAGCTATTACAAAATGCTAACTATTTTATCCCAGATATGATTGAAATGATTGTGAAAACCACTCAAAAAATATAGATCTCGTAAACCTTAATTCATGTCTGAAATGTTAATTTTTTTTAAAAATCTAGTTATTTCTGTGGATGTGTTGATCCCACATTTTAAGTATGTACAGCTCTTTTTTACACAGGTGTAACAATGCTCAATTATATGTCACATACAGTGAAAAAAAGATGTTGCAAACCTAGAAAGCATGGATGCAGAGACCTTGAGAAGTCCTTTAGCTTTTACCTCTGTGCCAAGGTAGCTTAGCTATATCATGTCTTTAAATCTGCCAGTGAAAACTCAAAAGCAGCTCTGATACTGCTCCAAAGCAGCACACAGGAAAAGCCATTTGAAGACTTCTCAGAGTTTAAATCACTGTTGTTTCAAAAACTGCCAGTACAGGATTAAGATGGTATTTTCCCAGATTATGGAGTTTTTCAAGGAAAACACAAAGGCCGTGGCACAGGACCTTTAGCTGACAAACTTATGCTTGTATTTGAGATGAGATTCTCAGAAGAATTGCATAGATATTTATTAATCATTTGTCTCTACATTCCTATGTTCATGCTTTGGGTGGTTATTTCTGCCAGTTCTTGGTCTGGTTTTGATTTTACCTACTTTCTTTTCTGTGCCAGTGTTTGACAGGTACAAGAGCTACAGCCCATATGATATGTTGGAGAGCATCAAGAAGGAGGTTAAGGGAGATTTGGAGAATGCCTTTCTTAATCTTGGTAAGTTACCCTGAAGTAAAGACTGTTTTTATGTAGGATCTTTTCAGGGCTCTTGCAATGTATCATGATAAAGGTAGGGCCTAGATTGACCCTGCTGGATGAGAAATTAGCTGGATGTGCTGGTGTTGTTGGATCCACTGGTGTATTTTAGGATATTGAAGATATTGAGAAGCAGGGGGTTTTTTTGCCCTCTGCAAAATACAAACTTTGCTTTGCAGTTAAAATGAAAATGCATGTGGATTGTGATTGTTTCTAGAAGTGGAACCATGAATTGGGAGCTGTTGAAGAGGGCTAGCATTCTCAAATTATACAATTCTGAAATTATGCAATTTTCATGGAAGGGAACACTTCCTAAAAATGTGGACGTCTGTCATTCAGTCACAAGCTAAACAAAACAACTTCTAAGTAGCAAGTCAGGTTAAAATATTTTCTTTGTGTCCCTTTTTTGGAGGAACTTCTGCTGAAAACCTTATTTTGACTGCTTATCATATCTTAAAATATGGCTGCAATATTCTGTGTCCTGTGTATGGGCAGGATATTTAACTGTTCTTGTCTCTCTCTTCAGTCCAGTGCATTCAGAACAAGCAGCTGTATTTTGCAGACAGACTGTATGATTCCATGAAGGTAGGAAAGACTGTTTTTTCTTTCTACTTTTTTTTTGTTGCTGTTGTCATTGTTAGGCATTTCTGTTCATATGAATGGTGACTGGCATGTGAATAAATTAACAATTACTTAATATTGTTCAAAAGCATTCCTTAACAGTTATGAGCCTGATTTTTCTATTCAGATGGTATAGGGAAATGTAGGAAAGAGTCTCATAATAAAGATCTTTATTAAATCAGTTGATTATAATTAGCGAAGTTAGACACATCTTTTGCATGTAACAAGAGCTGATAGCAGAAAAAGCTGTTTATTGAACATCAAAATAAGATACTGAATTTGCCTCAAAACATTTTGTGAAGAAAAAGGATGAAAGAGAAACACCTGGTGACAGGCATTAGGCAATTCCAGGAAGACCTGGTGAACCAAAAGTGCTGCTCACAGTCTAAGCTCAATTTGTGACTGCAAGTTGGTTAAACACTGCTGATGAGAAAGGTACATTCGTGCTCAGATTCTTGGATCATAAAAATTACCTTTGTTAGAAGATTTAATTCATTGTATCTTTTATTGCTTCTTTTGTTGCCTGTAGTTTGCTGTCCTACCATTAACTGACAGTGGCTTGTTATGCATTTCAGCTATTGCAGCTCTAAATGTGTGTCTGCTTGTAGGGCAAGGGAACCCGGGACAAGGTCCTGATCAGGATTATGGTATCCCGCTGCGAGGTTGACATGCTGAAAATCAAGAGTGAATTCAAGAGGAAATATGGAAAATCTCTCTATTATTTCATCCAGGCAAGTTTTTCATCTTTGGTTTTATATCATGGGCCTTTGCAGCAGTCTTCACTGGATTTGTGGTACCACTAGAATTCAGTGTTAGAGGCTGCAGTAAGAGTATTGTATTATGTATTATTTCCATGTACTATGGAAAAACCCACCTTTATCTTCACAGTCTACAGCTGGTAGTTCCTGGCAGCCACTTGACAGTTATATGCAGCCTTTGAGCAATCAGCTGATGTGTTCTGAAGGAAAATTCTGTTCACCTGACCCTATCATCAGATCAAAAGAAAAGGCAATTGTTCTGTGATTGCTGAATGAAAATAGAGCATCTAAATTGCTACTCCCTTTCATTTCAGTGCTCAAGGAGGAGGCTCTTTAGCTGGAGTGACTTTTGTCCATTTGTGTGATTAGACAGGAGCTACAGGTGCTAGGTTTTGTCTAATTTGGGGCATAGGTAAAGAGCTTGTGCGTCTGTTTCAAAGCTCATCTTCACCCTCACATTATTCCTTGTGTAGGTGAAACTGATCTTAACCCAGAATCTTTTCCTGAAGGTGTCAATTGTAGATTATTAGCTTTTTTTTTTTTTAAATAGTGACCTTGGTGTATGGTTTTTGCAGTGATCAGTGAGAGCAGAATAAATCCTTCAGCTTTTTTTTGTTGTGTTATTCTTTTTCATACCCAAATTTCTCCCTTTTTGGCCTTGCATTTGTATTGCAAGAATGATTAAATATTTTCAGCTCACATATAAGTAAAACTCAGTCAAAATTGTCTCCTCCAGACTGAGAAGGTTTCAGTGTGAATCATAGAGTGTCCCACAGGTTTAGAATATAACTCATATGCTTTCACATATTTTGATTGTTTCCTGATATGTATTTTATATTTTTGTTCCCTTGCTTTACAGCAAGACACAAAAGGGGATTACCAGAGGGCACTGCTGAACCTGTGTGGTGGAGAGGACTGAAAACTGTGATGGAAGAAACCCAAGTCCAGAGACATGCATTTTTTGCTCTTCATTTTACTGTAATCCTAGAAAACGTGAATTTCCTAGCTAACCTTGACTCGCCCTTTCCCTGCCAGAGCCCTGCTGCAGTTTGCTCCCCTGCGCTGGGCGTGCCCCTCTCAGCAGCTCTGCTTGGCTCTGCCAAAGGCCCTAACAGTGTATAGCCAGAGAAACTAACCCTCCAGGGAGAAATGGGCTCACACATGCTTGTGAAAGGCTCTGCCTCTCTGTGCCATGTTTCTAATAAAACAAATAAAACTGATGTTTTACTTTAAGAATATGGGTCTTTCAGACCTTAATTTGAAAACTGTCTGAACAGTTGATGTGTATTTAGCTTTTGCTGTCCATTTTGTGTGTTGTTTTTATCCTCCTAGAGTTCACTATTTGTGGCTGAAAGCTTACCTTCTTCCCTCAAGGCTTCATCAATTTAATGATTCACTTTGTCAGCAGATCCAAAACCATTCTCTTCATTGGTTGAGGGAGATGATCCTGCCCCTCTGCTTGGCCCTACTGAGGCCACATCTGATGTGCTGTGTCCAGTTCTGGGGAGCATCTCTTTGATGAGGAGACACTGGGGGAGCTGGGCCTGTTAAGTCTGGAGAAGAGAAGACTGAGAGGGGATGTAATTAATGTTTATAAATATCTCCAAAGTGGGAGCCAATTGATAGTGCCAGACTCTTTTCAGTGGTGTCCAGCAACAGGATGAGGAGCAATGGCCATAAACTAAACACAAGAAGTTTCACCTCAGCATGAGGAAGAGCTTCACATTGAGGGTGGCAGAGCACTGGGAGAGCTGCCCGGGGTGCTCATGGAGTCTCCTCTCTGGAGACATTCCAAA
>VZUI01026954.1:0-28968 GCA_013401135.1 Cettia cetti | reverse complement strand
TCCCTCCCTTCCTTCACCTTAGCGGAGCATTTTTTGCTTCATCATGTCCCACATGTGACAGCTGAAGCTTTGTCCTCTCTCTGTCTTAGGTGGATCAAGTTTTTATTCTTCTTTCCTTCACAATCTGCATTGTCATAGAACCACAGAACGGTTTGGGTTGGAATGGACCTTAAAGATCATTGAGTTCCAACTCCCTGCCATGGACGAGCGCATTCACTAGATGAGCTTGCTCAAAGCCCCTGTGCAATCTGGCCTTGAACATGGAGCCCTTTCTGCTCGACCTGCTGGTAACTCCTAAACTCACAGGACTTGTCTGCCTCTCATCTTTCCATGCTTACAAAAGCCCTTGCTGTTGTTTAGCTCCAGGACAGCTGTTCTTCTGTCCTGCTCCCTGAGGCAGGTTGCTGCAGGATTGAATGTGATCCTTTCTGGCACAGCCTGAACCTTGGACTTGGACTTGTCCCCAGCCCTGCCTAGCACAGGGCTTGAGCACAGACCTGAAGGAGGAGATAAGAACAGCCTTTGTGTGTCTGACTGGAAGCATCTCCTGTTTCCAGCAGCAATTGTGAGGGATGCCAGGAGCTTAGGAGAAGAATCAGGGGCATGTGTAGACCCATCCTTCCCTGGCAGGCAGCCCTTGGCAAGCCACGGTTTAAACTCTGCTTCCCCTGGCAAAGATGGTTTCCATCATGCTTAAGAGAGGATGGCTTCTCCAGGAATTTATAGCCTCTGTTATTATCACAGCTTAACCTTGTCCTCCAGGCTCTGTGGAAATACTCCCATCACCAAGGCTGCTGTTACATTCCTGAGGGGCTGCACGTTGCAGGTTCAAGTCTGAGGGAGGTGCATTAGGCTGGGGTATGTCCTGCTTTTCATGGCAAGGACTTTCTCTCTTCTTGTGGTGACCCTTGACACACCTGCACAGGGCTGACTTGATGAGAAATGATTGAAGACACCAAGTCCTTGAGAACAGTTACCTGAAGAACAAGAAACATTTGGAGATGTTTTTCCCTTGACTTAATAACTTTCCAGTGGAGCTAATGACAAAGCAAGAGCTGTATTGCTACCGCTGTAAGTGTCAGGTGGTCTCCTGTGGTCTCCAGTGGTCTCTGGTGTACTTGCCATTGGTGCTACCCTGAGGTTCCTGGTCTGAGGGGGTTTCATTACTGTTGGTTGGGGAATTTTTTAGCAAGCTGGCCAAGGGGGATTCTCCAGCAGCATTGCCTCAAGGATCCTGGCTGTGGTGCCTGCCTGTGGCTGGCCGTGCTGCAGTTGGATCCAGTAGCATCGTGTCCATTTCCATGGCAACAGCACATGCATGACCATAATAAAGTCAGATTACAGCTCCTTTCCTGTGTGTGCAGGCAGGAAAGGAGTTTTCTGAGGTAAGATCTCAAATGGCTTGCAAAGGAGCATTCTGGCTGGGTAAAGGCAGAGTTTCCAGTGGCTAGAGAGGCTGTTTGTACAATGCTGGAAATGCTAATGAAGACTGAGTGAATTTTCTGGGATTTTTTTTCCTCTGCTAAGCAGATTTCATGCACACATGTAGTAAGAGCTAAACTTAAAGGGTGACTGTCCAGAAAGGGCTACAGAACAGGTCTCTGAAGCCTGCTCGACCCACGGGGTAATAACATGGGCTGTGTATTTTCTCAGAAGTGGCTTTAATGGTGTGGGATCCAGTCTCAGCTTGGAGCCTGCTGCTGGGGTGGCTGTTTGTCGTGGGCTCAATGCCAACAGCCAGGCTGTGGGGAGAGCTTACATACCGCCTTTGAGCTTAATGTCTGAAGAGCAGGAGCTGGGCAGGACTCTTGGCTTGGCCAGTGATGAAGATGATCTTCTCTGGAGATGTGGTGTAGTCCAAAGGGGTCTATTTGGTACCTCTAGAAGTCTTTTCCAAATGAGGCCATGATAGGACTGTTGGTATTGGTTGGCTGTTGGTTGATGTTGTTGGTTGGTTGCTCTCCAGCACTGTCAGCACCGTGGCTGAGTTTGCAGGGATCTGAAATGATGAGTCGTTCGACCCCAGCACTGCAGTTCCAGCACTTTGGTTAAAAAGGCAGGAACCCTTTTAATGTGGTCAGACCTGGCTTTCCTTGCCCAGTTCAACTACAACTAGTAAAGTGAGATTCCTGGGTGGACTCAGGAGCGTAATTTCTACTTCAGGATCGAACCATACACAAGACCAACAGGATTTAGGCACCACATGGGTTTTGGAGGACCAGGCATCTGAGCCGTGCTGAAGTGGGAGTGGGGATGCTGGTAGGAAGGACACCAAGGAACCTTGCTGCATTCTGAGAATGCCAGATGTATCTTGGTGAGGTTTCTGTGGTGGCTCCTTGCTCAGTCTCATGGGGTAACATCAAAGGAGGCTGTCAGGGGAAACAAATAGAGACCAAGGTAATACCTCATCATTGGAGAGCCTTGAAAGCCCTGGCTGAGGGAAACCTGCTTAATTGGCTCCAATTGGGCTGGCAAAGCTGGCTCTTCCCATCACAGTGTGTGGGGTGTGCTGGCCCTTCCCTGGGCTGTGTGACACCTGTGTGTGGATGGGACTGTAGGACACTGCCCAGATGGCTGCTTACAAGAGAAAACAGGGCAGTGCTGGGGCGGGTATTGCAGCCAGAGGAAGCTCCCAGAAGGTTCTAAGGAAGGGTTTGGTTGTGGGTTAAAAAAGGTCAGGCCTCAGGTACTGTCAAATGTCACAGAGATTCAGTACCACAAACATCCTGTGGTTTTGTGTTTCCCCTTCCTGTCCCTGCCACCACCTCTGCTGTGTCCCCCAAGATGTGGCTGTGAGCTGAGTGTGTGTTTTGGAGGTGGCACCCGGGTAGCACCCACTGACTCACCCAGTGGGTGTGAAAACCAGGGGCTGGCTTTAGCACCAGCCCTGCCAGAGGCATCTCAGCACTTTCAAAGCATCCTCGCTGCTCAGCCCAGCTTGGCTCACGTTCAGCAGCCTTTTGCTTGAGCACCAAATTCCTCCTCGGGAAGTGCAATATTCATGAAGGAGACACATTAATTAGCAAGCTGTCTGCTCCCTGCTTTGGCATGTGAGTAGGTGGTGTTACCTCTGGAATTAGGTTGAAATCCGTTTGGTATTTAGGTGCATTTGATTTGCAAGAGCTTGTAGGCCCCTTAAAGAGCACCTCTAAAGCACGTTGAGCTACACACAATCTTCATGTGATATGTTTTCTTTCTGTCATTGTGGGACATGCAAGGACACCTCGTTCCCAAGCTGGTGTCCCCTGGCCATCTGAACAAACTGTGGGCAACTGAATGCCAGCATTCAGGACAGATCCAGTCATTCCTGAGTGGATCCCCTCTTGCTGGCAGAGCAGCCATCAAGAGATCTGTGATTATCTTGGACTTGGTCATGGAAGTTGCTCAGGGGAAGCTTATTCTCAAATTGCACTGTGTTTGGAAGTCGAAAGAGCAAACCCCAGCTATGCAGCTTCACAGCAGCTGTGTGTGGCTTTGCTACTGTCCCCAGCCTGGAGAAATGTTACTGTCTCTGGTCGAGAGTTTTGAGCCCCAAAGGGGTTGCAGTGCAGCTTCTTATTGAACCCCAATGGCATGGAAGGGAACACAAAATGGTAAGAACACCATCAAACCTAATTAATTTCAAATCAACTCCTGGCTATTGCTACCACCTTCATTGTTCCAGTGCTAGTATATTGACTTCAAGTATCAGTAAGTTTTGGCAACTTCACTTGAGCATGAGAAGCTAGAATCTCTGGAATTGAGCTTTTTGGTTTTTTTTTTATTTTTTTCCCTGAATCTTTTTAAGACATCTCCCTGTTCTGCTGAATTCTAGGAGTAAGAAGATAGCAAGTGAACATGCTAAAAAAGACTAAAAATCTTGTTTGTGTTGTACTTGAGAAATGAAAGATTTTCCTTTTTGTAAATGATTTTCAGTGGTTTCAATATTGTCTTCTCCTTTTGCTTTTTGTTGTAGCAAAAAAATGAGAAGAGAAAAATGGAAGAAGTAATGAAAAGACCAAATGTTTTTAATATTCTGGTTAATCTATTAAAAAAATTAAAAAGTAAAGAAATGGCTCACGCTAGTTTTTGGAAAAAGGCAGAGAAATTCCAGTTTCTGCCTGTCACTTTTTCCCCCCACTTGAAATAATTCATCCAGCCCTAAATGAAAGCATTTGATTTGGAAACTGGGGCAGAAGGTGAGTGCTTGTGGGTGTGTTGGCAGGGGCATCCTGAGCAGAGAAAAGCTTTTGGAAGGGCAGGATGCAGCCCTAGCACTTCAGGACGAGCTATACTGGGAGTATCTTTGGGTAAAACCATGGCGGGTGCTGCTGGGGTGGACGAGGAGGTGAAGATGCCAGCCCAGAAAATCTTTAAATACTTCAACACAGGAGCTCAGCCCCCACTCCTGTTCATTTGGGAGCTACTCCAAGCTGCTCTCTCTGGCTCTGAGGGGTGCCCCACTCCCAGGGTCAGCAGCCTAGGCACCCAGCACCTCCCAGGATGGCTCCTTGCCCTCTCTGCCTCGGTGTTGCACTGTACACCAAAGGGACTGGAGAAGAAACCCCTGCTGCAGTGAGGGATGAGTGTCTCTTTTCCTACTGGAATCCCTCTGGAAGATGTTCATCGCTAATGCCTTGTTTCTCTCATTTAAATGAAGGTTTCTGCATCGACATGCATTCCTGCTCTGACCACATGAGTCTTTGTCCCAGGGTCTCGTCCTTGGGGTAGACAGAGGCTTTGCTGAGCCTCATGCTGCAGATAACTCCTGGTTATCTGCAGCATGAGGGTGCTCCCAAGCCAGGTTTAAGACAGACTGAGCTGGGTGGGTTGTTTCCTTCCTGCTTTCCCTGAGCCTTTTCCCAGCACGTCACCCAGCTCACTGAGCAGGAATCCTGGGGGGTTGCTGCTCCATGGCAGTTCCCCCGTTTGGGTGCACCCAGCCACGCTCTGTGAGCAGCCAGACTTCCTTACTGGTGCCTCTGGAAGCAAATCCCACAGCAGGGGCCCACTGTTGTGCCTGCTTTGCCCGGCTGATGATGTCAGGGAAGAGAAGGCCTGTTGGGAGAGAATGACTTCATGGAGCCGCTCCGGGAATTGGTCCCCCCTCCTCGCAGCGAGGGCTGCTGGAAGGGAGCCCAGGAGCAGCCCTGCCAAAGATGTCTTCATCCTCATACCCCAATGCAGGCAGTGTTTGCAAACGCTGAGGTGATGCCGTTCTGTGAGGGGCCAGCCAGGGATGATAATGTGGCTTTTGGTGGCTTTGCTCAAAGCCCCAGGAGCCTCAAGGTGTGTTTTGTGAGTGACAGTGGTGGGTTTGGATGGCCCTGGAGGAGGTGACAGGAGGGATTGGCTATTTGGCTATGAACCCAGGATGGCTGTTACTGGACCCCACAGTCCTGTGAGGCGAGGATTTCCCCATTTACAGTCATAGTGACGTTCTCCAGCTGCACCTGAAACACAAGGGGGGGATCTCCTAATGCAGTACAACTTTTATGGGCTGAATTGATTGCTGGTGAAAAAACCCAAGCCACAGTATGCTGTGAGATATCCCTGCATATCACCTCAGAAGAGCATTGCAGAAATGCTCCAACCCTGGTGCAAGAGCAGCATGTGTCCAGAGCCCATCCACTGTGTATTGTCCAGGAAGGGCTCCTTTTGCTTTTGCAAGAGTGAGAAGCAGGTTCATTGAAAAGATCTCCACTGGAGTACCAAAAATGCTTTAAAATGGTCTGTTTTGCATTGGGAAGGTGTAGAAATGCAGAATGGATGGTTCTTGTAAGCTGCCCCACCTGAAACACCAAAGGATGGAAGCAATTAATGAATTAATTTCACTATCCCCATTGGAAAGGTGCTGGCCACAGCCCTGGGAAGCGGTTGATGGGGATGCCTCCCTTGCTTTGATCCAAACCTGTGTGAGCACCTGTCCAGAAATGTGGGGTCATGCTGGAATCTTGCAGTGCCAGAGCCTGAGATGAGACATGGCTTCCCTTTGAAGTCAGGATCAACAATCTCTGAAAATAATATTAATTAAACAAAAGCAAAACAAAAAGCAAGACCTATTCCTCTCCACTCACCCACTGGGAAGATATGGCAAAGCCTCTCCTGTGTTTGGGTTGTTGCTCAAAGAAGAGCAGGGAAGATTTCTAGCAGCCTATCTCCTTGGTAATAGGCCCATTTCAATCCTGTGGTTAATTATATTAAATAATTATGGGATTTAGCTCACTGTGTCTTTTCACACCCTGGGTGACTACTGATGGCAAGTACCAGGCAGTGAGGGGAGGTGGACTCCATGCCCAGCCTCAGCACTCTGTGGCAGCCCCTCTCCCAGTGTTGGTCAGTTCAGAGGTGCCCAAGCTCATGTTGGCTGCACGTGGTGCATCTTGAGCAGGGGTTGATGCAGAGGGAGCCTCCAAAGCACTCTGGAAGCTCTGGGAAGCTCCAGTGCACAGGACCAGGAGCTGTTCCATCTTGCTGTGTAATGAAATGTTGCCACACCTGTGCAAATTTCCCCATAGCCTGGGGCTTGGGTGGAAACGTGTGGGATCATTACATCAAGCTACTTAGGAGCTACTTGAAGATGGAAGGTATGAAATCCACATATGAAATGGTGGTCATGCCTCAGCCATCCCCTGAGCACCTGAGCAGTGACTCTGGCTCTTGGCTGGCTCCCCTGAAGGACAGGCAGAGCTGGCTCATGCAGAAAGCCCAGCTGAGCTTCTGTTCCACTTTTAGAAGGGTTCTGCTTAACTTCTCTGCATTTGTGCCTCCTCCTTCCCCTGGACTGAGATCTCAAGGAATTGGGAAGGAAGCTGGGAGGGAGAAAAAGGCTTTTGGTTTGAAAGGCCTCGTGTGTTTGGGAGCTTCCTTAGTGCTTTGCTGCACGCACCCCAGAAGACAGCTCCAAGCAGCTCCCTGCTTATGTGCATCCCTGGGGAATTCTGTCTTGCTCCCCCACCTTCCCTTCCCAAGGCATTCATCCCTGGGAGTTGGGGCTGTGCACTGAGGTCTAGTAATGCAACATCTTTTCCTTTGGTAGTCAAGACTGCAGGATAGCAAGCTGATTGCAGGGGAGATCCCACACCACATCTGCATTCTACAGCTTCTCAGTGATGTGCCTTACCTCTGGGCAAGGGGGTGGATCAGAACATGGAAGCCACATTTTTCCCTTGGAGACTTGTGCAGAACTCCAAGCACGGCTCCCAGGCTTGCTGCCTGCTCCATGCCAAGCTGCAGTGGTACAGGGGCTGACAGGGATCCAGGTTTTGGCTGGAGGAGCAGCAATTCTGGCATGAGCAAAGAAGATGCACGCAAATTGTTTTCCTCCTGTTCCACTGCATGTAGCCTTCCACACATGTACAGTGTGAGGGATGTTTTCCCCTGCCTTTGCGTGGCACCAGGTTGGTCTGTAAATCCCTGTCCCCTGCATGGGGACAAATGCAAACACTTGGTCAGCCGTGGCCTCCCCAGGTGACATTCAGCATGTGCTTCCCTGAGCTCTGACTGCCTCCCTGCAGCCTCAGCTCACAAGCACCACTCAGGCTTTAGCATCTGCTCTCTTTAGCTTTGCAGCCCTGAAATGCACATTGGCTTCATCACATGTTATGTGCTGCTGACTGTGGGATGTGTTCAAATATTGAGTAACTTCCCAAACTGAGCCTAACTGCAACCAATGGGATTTAGGGCTGTTTCTTTCCACTTGGGTCATGAAGAGAATTTGGATAGGTAATTAGAAGAGGTGCTACCCTCCCCAAACTGCTGGTGGGAGAGGCAACTGCCAGGAAAGGACTGGGTTGGAGGTTTGCTTGAAGAAAGCTAAAGTGAAATTCTACTGGAGACGTCACATCAGATCTGAAGATACCTTAAGTATTTTGAAGAGGACCAAGACTGATGCTGGATGGTAGTAAAATGCTATCAGAGGGGACATTTGGGAACCATAACCCCAACTTTAGAGCTTGATTTTGGGTTCCTCTTTCATACAAATGGGACTTAGCACATGGGACCTACCTCTCCCATCAGGATGAATAACACACTGGCTGTATCCCCCTGCCCAAAGCAGCCTTAGGCAGTTCCATCAGATCACTTTAAATCCAGCCCTGCTTGACCTTTGTGACCAGTTTAAACACTATGACCGAATCCTTGCCCATGGGAAAGCCTTGTTTGATTGTGGAGCTAATAAGATGATTTGAACACAAGAGCTGATAGTTTCAAGTAACTGAAACTTAACCTCGCTGCATAAAGCATCATTGTCCTGCCACAGAAATCCTCTGTCGGGGAGAGCACAGCTGCAGGGGAAATAAATGCTCTTCTTTTTTTTCTTTTTCTTTCTCTTTTCACTGTTTGTTTGTTTAAAACCCAGGGCTCTTGGGCTGGTTTACTCTTGTTGGCTGCGGTGGAGCAGTGGTGGGATGTGGGTGCTGAGCTCTGCCCCTGGGCCCCAGGGAGCTGGGGCTCCCTGAGTGACTGCAGGGCAAATTCCCTTTAATCCAGGGAATTAAACCCCAAGCAAAGCCATTGATGGTCATGGGTTTAGTTGAGATCCAGGCCAAAACCCGTTTCCATTGAAGTTAAATGGGAGCTTTAGCTGCTGGTTTCAGAGGGATCAGGGCTAGGACCTGCTGCCAGGTGTTGAGCACATCTGCCCTACTGACCTCAGTAGGATGGGCTGCCCTTCCCAGGGCAGGGCATTCTGGCTTCCTGGATGCTGCAATGATCCCAGGGTACTTAGGGTGGCCATGGATGCTCGAGCTGTTCTTTGCCTCCCCTGGACAGGTCCTGACTCCAAACCAAGCCCACCTTGCTCCATTTGAGCCATCGCCAGGCAACAGCTGCTGATTTGTCATTTGCCTTCTCAAACCCATCTCCTGATATGGAAACAGTTCATCACTGCCTGTAACCAGCAGGAACACCAGATCCTGCCAGCATCTGAAACAAGTACACCTGGGACAGCTTTATCTGGAGTAGAACATTACTACTGGTGTTGTACTAGAACTTCCGCCTGCCTGCTGCTACTGTGCCACGAGGCCAGGAAAAGCACTCCCAGACAGGCTGACCTTCCAAGGTGTGTTATAAACGGAGTAAAAACCCAGGTATTTTTGAGTATGTGTGTATCAGTGGTTGTTTTGAACAGAAACTGCTGGTTCTGGGTGCTGGGAGCTGCAGGAGCAACCACCTCCATCAGTGCTGCATCCAGCCCTCAGACCTGGCTTAGGGCTATGTTGCCCAGCACACACAGGCATGTTGTTCTTCCAGCAATTCAGACTGTGTGAAGGTAAGAGGCAGAGGGGTTATTTTGTTTGCTTAGTTTTATTTTTTAAAAGCTTCTTATATTTTTTAAATTCCTAGCCCACGCAAATCCATGGGGTGAACAAGCAAGGTCTTAGTCCAGCTGGTTTTGGGTGCACTTAAAAATCCCCACGGGGATTTTTTATCTGGCAGGGCTGGGATCCTCTCTTCATGGTCACAGCTAACATAAAAACATTTCTACTGATTAGTTGCACTTATTTATTTGTCCAAACACACAGCAGTCCAAGCCTGTATTTGTGTGTGTACTCAAATGTCTTCCAAAAGCCACTCCTACCACCCCTGCAAAATAGTTGGAGGGTGACACAAGAGTGGTAAACATCTGGCCATGGGAATGCTCTGGAGTGAATGAACGGGGAGTTGTGAATGGGGACCCGGTGCTGAACTGGTGGTGACTTCACATGAGACCAAAATAATCCAGGCTTCAATGCCCTTGTGTCCCAAGGGAGAGCAGCGACCTTGAGCACCCAGCTCAGCAAAGTCCCTCGCTCAAGCAAGAGACCTCAGTAGATGCTTCATCCAAGCTTTTCTGCTGGCATGGATCAAGGCTGGATTTGTGAATTCAGTGTTCACACTGACATCTGTGCTCAGCGCTGACTCACAGGGGGAAGCAGAGGTTTGTGATCTGTGGCAGGAATCAGCTGTCCTGTTCATCAAAGCTTCCAGCTTGATGATGGGGTATTTGTTGGAAGAAGTAAGAAATTCTACTGCTTGGGACTGATATAATGTCACTTAATTGCTAAGACACTGGGAAAGCCTCAGAGATTGAGTCCATATCAACTGCTGGTTCACATACTATGAAATCCTGCTGTTGTAAGTATATTCCTAGACAAATGTGATTTTTGTGCTCTGGGGAGTTAGCAAAGTTTTATTATTTTTTATTATTTTTCAAACATTGCCTCTACAAGCTACTCACACTTCTTCAAGAAAATATCTTTGCCATTACTACTAAGTGCTTTTTAAAAAGTGCTTTTTAAAAAGTTTGGAAAAAATGAATGCTGAAATGAAATCCAGAAACATTTAAATCATCCAGTTCTGAAACCTTTTTAACTGTAAGTTATTTTCTCTGGTTTATGGGTGTCTTCCCCCGTCTATTCTGGAATGCTTTGGGTTTTGCTTAAAAACATTGCAGAAGTGGAAAATGGTTTTGACAAAAGATCCAGTGCTTTTTTTTTTTGCATGTCCTCAGCACAGAGGCAGCAACTATCAGAAGAAAACCTCAAATATTTTCTGCCTGATGTGTTTCTCATCTGCCACTGTGTGGGCACTGGGAAATTCAGGAACACTCTGCCCAGCTGCCAGCAGTGCCCTGAACCTGCCACTTGCTCTTCTTTCCCAGGGCAGCACAAACTGACCCTCTAAGCTCAACAGAAGATTCATGGTCCAGCTTTTTAGGCCCACACATGCCACAAACTACACTGCAAAAAGCCCAGACTGGCTCTGAGCCCTTGGAGGCGCGGATGGTGGGGGGTCCATGGACCACCTGGTCCGGGTCCTTGCATCTCTCCTAGCCCTCATCCACAGGATATTTGCAGCTCTCTTAGCAATTGCTGCTGTCCCAGCATCCCACCACTTTTTGACCTGAATCTCTAGCCCTTCTGTGCTTCCCTTCTCTCTGATGCCCATAATTAGGGGTGGATCTTGGACACCAGGAACAAGTAGAGGTGGGAATGTTGATGTGGCTCAGATTGTCTAAGGAGGACCTCAATGATGATAACTTGGACAACAAGGACTAGGGTGGCTGTCCTCTGGGATGGCTGTGATCTCCACAAAGACCTCTCCTTCTGGGCCTGGCGTTCTTCAGCATGTACCAGACTCAGATCCCAAGAAACTCCAAGCCATGTGTGACTTGGCCTGCTCATCTCAAGCTGGAGATGCCTGATGAAGCTCCTGTTACCTTCCATAGGTGGCCCTGAGCAGGCACCTGGCTCTGCTTGCATCTCCTTGGGCAGAGGTATTTCCAGCTGCCACCATGACATCACTTTTCTCCTCCAGCACAGATGCACAAGCAGGGGAGTGATGTCAAACCGTAGGGGCTTCACTGCTTTGGCCCTTCAGAACTCTCTTTTTCTTCCTTCCCTTGGTGACCTGTGCCTTATCCCAACTGGTGAAGACCTGGTTTATGATTCATGACTGGAAAGAGAGGCTGAACCAGAGAGTTTTGGCAGGGGTTTGAGGACGGTACTGACTGCAGGAGCTGTGAAGGCTCAAGCAGCCCCTCAGGAGGGTCCCCCCTGAGCAGTTACCAAGCCACCTGCACCTCTCCTAGAAGCAACCCCTTGCTGGCATTCAGATTTCTCTGCATGGTGCCTTGGTCCTAGGAGGGCTTTTTTTTTCTCCTAGGGAGGGTTGCATGGAAATAACCTGATGTGGGAATCTGCTCTTTGCACTGAGGGGGTTAAAGTCTGCTCCTTCCTTCTAGGCTGAGCGTGGAAAATACTGCTCATGCCAGGGACTATGCAGGACAGAAACTAGGGCTCCTAGGATACAATTATACAAATAATACAACTTGTTCCACGAGCGGCAGAAACCAGCAAAGCCTGGTTTCCGATGGCTTTATGTTGTGGAGTAAAGGAGGAGCATGAGCCTTCCCTGGCCAGTAAAAGCTAAACACATGCCATCATCTTCTCATTGGCCACCAAACCTCACAAAATTTACATTCCCATAATAACTGGGAGCCTCTGTACCATGTGGCTGAAAGTGTCCAAAAAGAAGGAGAGTTGGAGAGGAGGGGCGCAGGGGTGGTGTGGCTGTGAGAACCTTGTTTCTGTAGAAAATCAGGTTGTAAAAATGAGGATGCAGGCAGACAAACTCTCGGCTAGTTTAATGATGTTTCCATCATTTTCTGCCTCAAACTATTCATCTGCTTTGTGATCATTTTGCCAGGGCCAAAGGCACTCAAAGGCAGAGGTTTTACATGACAATTTAACATGGTGTGACAATGGGGTACTTTGGGCACACAGGGAGAAGGGTCACTCTGGCAGTCTGGCTTTTGGCCTTCAAACTGGAGAAACTTGTGTCCCACCTCCTGTTTCAGCCCAGACTGGGCATTTTTGCTTTGATTGCCCCTGCATCTCAGACCTTGACCTCAGATCTGGTGGTCAATGTGTGCTGAACGCAGATATTCTGTATTCTGCAGCAGATGTGAGTGACTCCTGAGCTGTATCTGACACTGAGAAGATGCAACTGTCACATATCCAGCTTCTGGTGACCACAAAAGAAACCAGTAGCTTAGTTTTCTACCTTTATTTTTCTGCTGGAATCAGGTCACCTTTTATTTCTAGGAGACAATACATGTATGATGGAGATGTTCAGCAGGTGCAGGCTGGAGCCTCACGGGAGCCAGACCTTCATCTGTTTGTCACAAGCCCCCTTCTTAGGAGCAGCACCAGCTCATGTCACTCTTTGAGGGATAGAGGAGCAGTGGAGATGAGGAAGAGGTTTCTAGCTAAACCTGACAAAGACATGCTTGATGATTTTTGTCAGGATGTGGTGAGGGCTCCTTGGTGGTGCACTAGTGGGGTAGGAGGGGGTGTTACTGTGTCATTTTCATGAGGGTGGCAGTGGGGCCACTGGTGTCCCTTGACTCTGAGCCACCCACCCTTGGGGAGAGGCCCCAACAGAACTCGGTGTCCTGTGGGTGAGTGGAGGCTGGGATACCCTGTTCCTGATCCCACTCACCTGGGTAGGAAGCAGCGTGGTCCGTACCCTTCCCCACTCTCCTGAGCCAGCCATGGGGGTTGTGACTCTGGTGTGCTCCTGGACAGTTTGTCTCCGGGTTTGGATGAGCATAAAAGCTGTGCCCGGCCAGGTGGGGCGGCGGGAAGCTGCTTTGCCTCGCTGGGAGCGCAGCCCGGAGCCCTGGCGGTGGCAGGAGGTGACACAGCTGAGGTGACTCGCTCCTGCCAGCACACAAGACACCGCTGGGGTGCTCATTAACAGGGGGAGGAGAGGGTCCCGAGGTAAACAGAGCAAGGCTGGCAGATGACTGCGCCATCTCTGCGCAACCTTGTCTAAGCCTATTTATATAAATCATGTGAAACCCAAATTAGAATTTTATCCATCTGCTGTGCTGTAAGTCGCTCTTCCACCAGCACAGCAAGCCAAGAAAATGCTCTTAACTCCCTAAGATCTGCCTCAAGTGTGAGTGAGCTTTGTGTACAAGGCCCGTGGCTGGTGTCGGGGGTGCTGTGCTGCACATCCCGCCAGGCTGCAGGCCAGGCTGTCACCAGGCCCTCCAAGACAGCAGTGTCTTGACATCAAAGGCAAGGTGTGGATGTTCAGAGAGAAGTCTCCAAGGCTCCTCACTGTGTGTGGGAGGACAAGGGCTCACCTCTGCCTCATGTGTGACACAACCCTGACTGGAAGTGTGAAGCAAGACCATCTCTGCCTGACTCCTGTCCCCATGCTGAGGCCCAAACTCTGGGCTGAATTTGCCATGGTTTGGCACAATGAGGAAGGTCGGGAAATGCCCTCTGCTCTTTCCCATGTGTCCTACTTGTAACAAAGCTGAACTTTCAGCCTTTCCCTCAGGGAAGCTGTTACCCCTTTGCTCTGCATAGGGCAGCTCCTTGGAGGAGTCACACCCAGGTAACCCTAGTGTGGCCCCAGCTCTGTGCCTGCCTTCACGTGTGGTCACTGAACCTGCCACTCCTGTGGGAGCACACACTTGTGGGAGCATCCCAGGGCCACTCCTGTGGGAGCACACACTTGTGGGAGCATCCCAGGGCCACTCCTGTGGGAGCACACACTTGTGGGAGCATCCCAGGGCCGATGACTCGGCTGGCCGGACGCTGCCCTGGCAGCCAGCACAGGGCTGGCCCCACCACAGCACAGCAATTTCTAGGAAATGCATCTGCCTCCTCACATGGGAGGTCCCTGATGGAGATGATGACTCACCAAGGGATCTTTCAACCTCTTTACCCACCACTGTTTTGATCTGCCTTTCTTGGCATTTAGTGTTTTTCCTGCCATTAAAAATAAAAACCTTTTTTAAAATTAGTATTATTATTATTTTCCCCTCACCAAATTGAAGATTTCAGTGAACAGTTTGGGGGTAAACAAGCAGAGATGACACTGTGAGGAACAGTTGGTCAAGTTTGTAAGAGATGGAGCCAGATCTAAATATGGCACAGCCTCGCTGGTAGGGAGCAGAAGGGAGGTGGCATATGTGTCTGAGCAGTTGGATTGCTGCATGCTCTGTTAGATTTCCTTAACATCAAGTGCGTATCTTCCTCTTTTCTTTCCTTTTTAGCATAAAAAAAGGAGTAGAAGCTCACAAAAAATGTCTTTGGATGGAAATAGGAAAGGACTACGAGGAGGGGATGGACCCTCTCCATCCCCACTGGCTCAGTTCACAGGTGCAGGCAGATATGTCTGGATGAGATGCCCCTCCTCAAGAACCAAACTAGGAGGCCGCCCCAAAATTTGGCCTGGCAAAGGCCTTTGCCCAGGTGACCTCCATGCTGCTTGGCATTGATGGAATGACCACTTTGGGCCACGTATCCCACAGAATCCAAGATCTGCAGGTGGGAGGAGGTCACTGGTGTTCATCTGGAGATGCTGTACTCTCTCAGCCTCTCAGCTGGGCCTCTGCCCACCAGGAGCAAGATGGATCAGGTACTCTGGGCTGTGCCCTCGACCTGAATGTCTCCTCCAAAGTCCCAGGCCACTGTGTTGACAATGGAAAACCCAATTCCCTCTAGCAGTTAGTTCCTCCTGGGAAATACATCCTCACACCCCACTGGCTGCTTCAGCTTTTTGAGCACCTTTGCTGACAAAACCCTGCAGAGAAATCAATGTCCTTAGAGTGTGTTCATTGCTGGAAAGAGCTGCACAAGGATTTCCCTCTCCCTCTGTGGCTGATTGTGGAGACAACCAGAGGTCAGGCTTTGCTGGGGAGACAATGTGCTGCTGGATGCACACTGCCACTCCCCACATGGTTCCTGCCTGTCCTGGTGGGCAACTCCTAAACTCTGGGCTGGAGCACTGAAGCTTTCTTGTCTGTGGGAAGCTCTTGCTGCATTTTCCCACACCCAGGGAAAGGCAGGGAGCTGGAGAGGAGAAGCCAAAGGTGAGACTGTTGCAAGCAGCTTCAGTCAGGATTGTGCAGAACATGACCTCCACTAAAAGGTCAGTATTTGCCAGCAAATAACATGTAGTTTTCTTTTTGTTTAATTGCCTCAGTCTCCTTAACTGCATTTTAGATCAGAGACCCCAAAATCCTCAGCACAGGAGAAAGAACTACAGAGAGAGAATGAAGCAAGGCAGGTCCAGAGTGCTGGCTGTGCTGCCTGGTGTGTCCCAGCGGCGTCAGCTGCATCAGAGCAGCACCTCAGCTACTTTTCCTGCCCTCTGAAGACTTGTGTGAAAATGACCAAGAAACAAAGGGCCCAGGCTGCTCCTGGGAGAGGAGAAGGCTATTGAATGTTGAAAGGTGTTGAATGAAGGGGCTGAGGACAGTACCTGACTGTCTGCATTCATATCCTGGGAAAGCAGTTGGAGACAGATCCTTGTTTGGTCACCCACTGATGAGCTAATTTTTTAACACCAACCATGTGAGTATAAAAAGGATTAACCCTAAATTTAATCACATAAAAAAACCATGGTCAAAGCGTTTGTGCAAGGAGATGTTTCAAATGCCCTTTTGCACAGGTTCATCTTATTTGGAGAGGTAGAAACAGGAATACAGAAACTATTTTCTGCAATGCAACACTGCTGCTTGTTTCACAATTTTTAAAAATTCATTTTTATGAACAGACTCTTAATTCAGTTTAAGTCAGTCTCTTTTCTCCCCCTGCTCCCCCTGTGCAATACAATCCCATTTGTGTCTAGGTTACTGGCAACCAGTTTATCAAGCTCTAGCCAAGAATGTATTAAAATAAAACTGCAATCTGCTGAAAAACAGGTTTTAAGATGGAAACAAATAATTAGAAACACACAAATTAGTGTCTGTCTGACAACAGGTTGAGCTCTGCATGGATTTAAACAAAGCTGTAATGGCAGGATGTGAGTGATTCAAACTGGAGGCAGTGGCTGAGTGTTGATTTTAATGGGTCAGCTGGAAAAGATGTGGGGAAGGAGCAAACCTGGTTGGTTTTGGCTGGGGCTGAGCACTCAGAATTGTGACATAAAAGAGAAACACGTCAGGGCTTCGTGTAACTCAGGGCCTTGTAAGAACTGAGGCCTTAGATGAAGCAGGAGCTTTGGCTGAGGGCTGAGTGCAGCTGCTGCTGCCGGGTCCTGCCCCTCTGCGGTGCCTGCACTGGTGTGTGTTTGCTGGGCAGTGCTGGCACACCAGCACCAAAGGTGTGGAAGCATTTTCTGCGGTTTTGTACCTTTGCCGTGGGTGTTTTTGTGCCTGCAGACTCTGGCAATGCCCTGGGGCAAGGCAGACAGCTCTGCCCGTGCCCCTTGGCCGGGCAGTGGACAGCAGGGCCTCTGGGGAGCTTTCCAGCAGCTGCTGAGAGAATGCAATCAAATACTCTTTTTCTCTCATTCACACGAGCATCCCACCACTGGAATTGCGGTGTGCCCTGTCCTCAGCAAGTGTGTGAGCGAGCAAATCACCCCAGCAGCAAGGATCGTTCTTCTGCACCCATTGTTATGGAAATCGCCTTAGAGACTGTTGCTCCAGCAAACATTTTTAGAAGCACGAGCGAGTTGCGCAACAGGAAAACTACGAGGAGGTGAGGAAAACCCCCCTCCAGGCTCTTAGCACTGCCCCTTCCTCCAGCGGCGCAGTGGAGCCCCGCTGGCTCTCCTGGCAGGGGTAGGATTTAGGGTGTTTCTTTGCCTGGTAAGGCGGGGGGAAAGTGTTTCTGGAGGAGAAGCCCCTTCTGCGTCAGTCTCCAAGGAAACCCTTGGTGTTGTGTGGCTCAGCCTTTGTTGCACGCCTGGGCCGTGGCTCACACATCCCAAACTTGTGCCTGAATCATACATCCACACTTTAATCTGTCAGTGGCGTTTTATGGGTGCAAAAATTTAGGCAAATTGTGGGGTTTTCCTACCCCTACATGCCACTTTATCTCAAAGAGCCTCATGGCTGGATTTGGTGTGCAGGAGAAGTGAAACCAGCCCTATCTGTTTCGAATGCACATTCCTCACTGTTGAGTCTGGAAGGAGAAGCCTTCTAATGCAACCACACCTCCCAGCTTCTCAAGAGCAAGCCTGGGAGCTGTGGTGGTTACAGGGAAGCTTGGGCAGCAGATGCTTCCAGGTGTGCTGCCACCAGCCTGCGTGCAGTGCCTGAGCCAGGGCAGGTCACCCCAAGCTGGCTGCCTCTGCTCACTGCCTGGTGACAAGCAGGAGGGGTAGAGGAGACTGCCCCAAAAGTTTCCATACCCCCACAGGTTAGGGCTGCCCACCCACATGGGCAGTTTCACTGCTCACCCCCCATTTGTGCTCAAATGGCCAGCCCTGAATTTTAATCCAAAAAATCATCTCTTCTTGTCTTGATTAACTACAAACAATTGCTTCTCTTGAGTTTGCTCATGTTCCTCATCACTGCCTGCTGTGGAGCAGGACCAGCTCTCCAGCCTTTGCCCAGGAGCTTCGAGCAGCCTCAGCTGATGGAAGGGGAAAAGTGCAGATCCAGTGACCTTTGTTTGCGTCACTGCTGCCCACAGTCCCTGCCTGACATTTGAGGAGTGCTGGAAGTGCTGGAGGGGGCATGGGGATGGGGTATTGGGCAAAGCACATGAACCTCATCCTTGCTGGTAGAATACCAGGCTGAGCTGTGACCCTTCCTTTCCCTCTCTGGAAGTCACAGTTGACTTTCTTGGTAGTGTCTCACCAGGAACTGAGAGCAGGACACTTCCTTCAGCTCCTTGCTGGCCAGGCAGAGGGACTGACCACAGTTGGTCTATTCCCAGGACTGTTTCACTGCCCACAGCAATGGAGCTGGAGCAGGGTGGGATGTTTGGCCCTGTGGGATGTTGTGTTGCTCGCTGCCAGTGCCATGGGGTAGGACAAGAGGGAGCTGATAGGCTGGATCTGGGAGGGGACCTTGCCATCCCAGTGGAGATGCTGGGAATCATGAGGTGGTGGCAAGATGCCACTGAACAGCCTGGCTGTTAAACACTGACCTGTCAGGTCCCCAGCTTCTGCCTGGCTGCTCCTTGGCATCCCCCCAGCACTGCCTGGGGTGAGGAAAGGCAGCTCCATCCCATCCTGTGCCTTTCTCCTTTGGATTTTCCAAGCTGGCTGGTCTTAATTTCTCCAGGCACTTCCTGCAGAACCACAGTGGTGGTTGCTGCTGATGTGGTTGAAGACACTGAACACCCTGACCCTTATCCTGGTAAATTGTCCAGCTTTGCAGCCAGTGCAGCTGAAAGGGTATTTTTGTACCTCAACCTCTTTATCCCAAGGATCCTTGGTGGTGTCAACCCCTAAACCTCAACCCTCAGCAGCAAGAAGCATGAGATTAGCATAAACTCCCAACTTTTTTTGGATAAAGAAAATTTGGGGGAAGGATGAGAAAGGATAATTCTTTGGATTTTACATTCTGAGCCACTTGTACCTATTTTACCTCCCTTAGTACTTTATCTGCTGCGCTTGTGCAGGCTGAAAGCTCCCTTTTTTTTTTGTTTTGTTTGCTTTTAATGTGAAAACTGAGCTTTTTAGGGCAAGAAGCTGAAGCCTGGCCACAGGAACTGAGCCCTGGGCTGTGCCTGACTATGAAAGTCAAATGCCTTTGCTGGACATCTGGCTGCTTTAGTGCCAGATAGCAGGGAAGAGCACTTTAATATTTATCCTGAGCTAAAAAAACAAGTAGAATGGAGAAAAATATACAAAGTAGGCCATGAAAACAGGGTTTGTGAACATCTGAGATCCTCTCCTAATTAATAGCAGTTCCCATCCCAGAAATCATACCATTCAGCAAAAGTTAATCATCTTTGCTCATACATACAATACACTTCAAGAGAGAATGAGTCACCCTCATTGAAATGTCTGATGTTATGAAATCCAGTGTGACTGATGTAACAGACCCAGCTAAGCTCTCCAAATTGGCCGGCAGCACCGCGGCGAAGC
Source organism: Cettia cetti (assembly GCA_013401135.1). Classification (NCBI taxonomy): domain Eukaryota; kingdom Metazoa; phylum Chordata; class Aves; order Passeriformes; family Sylviidae; genus Cettia; species Cettia cetti. Next base: position 9,654 of record VZUI01026954.1, on the reverse strand, counting down.
TGCCGTGTGTGAGCTGACTTCATTGAGCTCTGCTGCTTTGCACCCAGGATGGATTTTCCCTTTAGTTTCTGGATCAGACTCACAGCAAAGGATGCAGGAAGGCTGTGGGAGGGCAGGTGAGTGTGGCAGGAGGGGTTGGCATCACCAAGCCCCCATGATCCTCACTTCCCAGAATGAAACTGCTTGTTCCCACCTCTGGGAGCCCACAAAGCTACCCTGCACAGCAGACCCGATCCTGCAAGTATTTGGGTGCCCATGTAATTCACAGCTCTTTGGGGTGTCTGGGACCAGCACTTCAATCACACCACTCCGCATTTTTAACCATTTGCTGACCTGGGGATTTATTATTCCCTACTTGGTTGAGAGAGAAATGTAGGTTGAATTCAGCATTAAGATTCTGCCTTGATATCAGCTGTTCCCTTTTAAATTAAATATTATTACCTGCAAACATTTCCTTTTAGCACTGGGAGCCGTTTGCTTGGTGTACTTTGTTTAAATGTCACCATATGAATTACTGAAAATAATTTAAATATTTAAAGACATATACTGCAAGTCTAATTTTACTTTGAAATCCCGAGCCAGGCTCGCAGCTGATGCAGCAGATAACAGCTCAGCCTGGCACCCCTCGTTCCTGGCCCAGTTCTTTAAATTAATGATTTGCATTTCCAACACCTTTCACCCAACAAGTCTGGGCTCTGAGATTTTTTTCTCCAGCCAAACTTTCTTCTCTCTTTGAGGCACTGCAGCCCCTCTAGGATGGGTGTAAGTCCCTTGGAAGTTCTCTCCCATCCACCCATCCACCTTGGCTGCCCTTCTGGGGCATCTACTCCATAGGGCAAACCCTTGGAGCAATAAGATCAGAAATGCCAGGGCCCCAGCAGAAGAGACAGCAGCGTTCTTGTATTTCGTGTTTTCCAACTAGAGAAGATTCCCCCTCCCAAAACAACCTTTTCATCTCTTGTTATCTTTATGAACAGCTTAAAAAAAATACCATTTCTGGCACACTGGCCCCACTGCTGAAGAGCTGTTCCTCTTCCACCTCCTTCACCTGATTAAAAGCTACAGGTAATGCTGAGGAGTAAATGAAAGGCTTTCCATGAGGAAACAAGCTAAAACAGTAAACAAAAGGCTGATTCTTAGAAACAAAACAACTGAAGCTGTCACCAGGAAAACATGGTGATGAAGCACTCCGGTCCTCGGAAGTTGCCTTGCATGTATTGGAAATTACCTTCTGACTCAACCAGCTCAGTGTGTCTGGTGCCACTGTGCTAAAAGCTTTTAGTTGACCTGAATACCCTGAGGCTTTCAAGGAAATAACGTTTCCCATGAGAAATGTCACCACCAGAGCCAAGCCTTTCCTGGTTTAGGTGGGTGATTTCTCCTGCTCCTGGGAGCAGCCTCCCTGAGGAGCTTAGCTTCCACTGTCAGGCCCCGTGGGCAGCAGCTGCTCTGTGGGCACACCCCAAGCTCTGCTCTCTCACCTCTGCTGCCACGGCAGGGAGGTCTCCAATGTAAAAGCCTTTTAATCATCCTGCAGCCATCTCCCAGGAGCGTTCCTCTTTCCTGCTCTCCTTCTCCCTCCAGAGCAGTCTGGCTTCTTACGCAGAGCCGGTGACTCATTCCCTGGGACGTCTTTGCTTAAATTTGCCTGGTCACCTCTTTCCCTGAGCGCTGCTTCCTCACTTGTCAGATGGTGAGAGAAGGAACACTGGCACAGTGTGTGCTGAGATGGCACCTGCTGCTCACAGGATCCCCCTTTCCTTTGTGCCCTGGGTGTCCCCAGGCCAGTCTCCCCCCTCTGTTGTGGGCAGAGGTCAGAAGGGCAGTGATGTGTGTCTCCAAAGCTGTCCTTTCTCCAAGATCCACCACTGGAGCTATTCAATGTTGTGAGCTCTCCCTGCTCCCCTGGCTTTGCACACTCCAGGGTGCCATTTACAAGGACCTCAGTGAGCAAAAAAGGAGCTTTATGAAGTCCGACAATGGGAATAGGAACTCCTGTCCCCAAGGAGGAATGACCCCACTCACCAGTACAAACTGGGGACCAGCTGAAAACAACTTTGCAGGTAAAGACCTGGGAGGTCCTGGAGGTCCTGGTGGATAACAAGCTGACCGTGAGCCAGTGGTGCTTTCTCACAGCCAGCAACATCATGGACTGGATTAAGAAGAGTTTTGCCAGCAGGCAAAGGGAGGAGGAGAAAGGAGGTGTTGATTCATCCTTTTTGACCAAGCACTGCTGCCACTTGTGGAAACTGGATTGGCACCTTCTGAGTGTTTCAGATACTTCTTGCCAACTCTGAGGTCCAGCAAAGTGCTGTATGAAGAAACTTAAACCCCAATTCAAGGCCTGGAAAGCAGGACACAGACAGAGGGAAGGGACCTGCCCAGCATCACACAATTAAGCCAGTGGTGGGTTGGGAAGGGACAGGACTCTTTCCTGAGACCTGGTTCAGTTCCCTCTATAGTGGGTCATGTTCTTGTAGGTCATATATGTGTACTCAAAAGTTGTAAGTGTACCCAAGAGTGTCAGGCTGGCCAAAGAGATGCTTTGTGTTCAAAATAAAGTCCTGTTTCCTGGAAACGAAACTTTTTTTGGGGGAAAAAGGAGCAGGGCTCAGCTGAACATTGTTAACACTGTGAGGAAGATAGAAGTTGTTTTTTGATGCTCTGAAAGAGGAACCAGCCCCTTGCTCCTGAAATGCTTCATGGAAATGGCTTCTTGGGAGTTGTTCAGTTTTATTTTAATTGCAGTGAGGGGTTGCAAAACCAGAGAATTTGATGCAAGAAAAAAACCTCTGGAACTAGAGCATCTTCACAGATGTCCAGCAGAACTTCTCCATGGGAGAGCAGTGCTGCCACAGCACAGGTGCTGAGCCCTCGAAGCAAGGCACAAGCCTGGGCTGCCTGTCCATCCATAGCCACAAAATACACCCAAGCCAGAACAACTGCATGAATGAAAAGCAGCATTGTAGGGAACATGCACTGGCTGGGAGACCTGCACAGTTCATTGGAATAAAAGGATATGAACAATAATTGACTTTAAAGCCACCCATGGTGAGAAGCAGCAGCACAGTGCAACTGTGAGGTGAGTGAGGGTCACAAAACTCACCCCCGGGCATGTGCTGGGAGGCTGAGTGGGGACACAGAGCTGGGTGCAGCCTGCTCAGTGACAGCCCTTCCTGGTGGGTGGTGAAGCTGCTTTCACAATGGTTTCCCATGAAAAGCCTGCACCAGGAAGATCCCCACTTAGGCTCCTTGGGAAAAAATCTTCCTCTGCAGGAAGCTGGTCCTTGAAAACAGCCCAGCCGCCTGGAGAAGCTGCCGAGGAACTGACATGAGCCAGGGAGCCAAGGGAGCCCAGCAGAGCCGAGGGCCAGGGCTCAGCACCAACAGGTCCTGCACTCCATGTCTGGGGCCATCCCTCTCTTGCTTGACTCTTTTCTAAGGAGGAAGGGTTTTTCTGGCACACAAAAGGAGGAATAAATGGGATATGGAGATCTGTATTCAACTCCAGGCTGTGCAGGCTGTGTCCAACACATGCCTGAGCCAGGCTTGAGAGTAGATGTTTTTGGTTTCTTAAGTCCCATAAATGTCCTGTCCTACTCCATCACTGCAGTGACAGACTCTGGAGGGTCTCATGCCAAAGGGCTCATTGGAGCTTTCCTCTCCTCTGGTCCTCTGCAGGCGAGGATTTTCTAAAGGTGGTGACAGAAGCTTCCAGACCTCCTCATTTTAAACTCACTGCTAAAAGGATAAATAATCTTAAATATTCTCCAGTTCTTCCTCTGGAAAGAGCCTGGAACCCAGGAAGTGAAGCTGGGAAGAAGGGAAATGATGTTGCTTAAGGATGTTTTCTCAGTTTAATTGGATTGGAGCTGCCCTCCCTTGCTGGTGGAGCCTCTGGGCTCTTGACTCTGCTTAAACATGAGCTCCCTTTCTCTCCTGGGTCTCATGGAAAACGCACCCATTTCCATAAAAATGCAGAAGTTTCCTCAAAACCTGAACATGGAGCCAGACTTTTCCTATTTGGCCAGTAGGGCAATAGGAACAAACTGAAGCACAGGACATGTTCAAGTCAGTTCACTTTTTCACTGTGAGGATGGTCAAATACTGTGCCAGCTTGCCCAAAGAAGGTGTGGAGTCTCCATCCTTGGAGCTATTGGGATACCCAATATTAGGTGCAATACTTGCCCTAAGAGATGCTGCTGTGAGACAGGAGTGAAGGGAGAAGTGCCCCAAAATTCTTGAGGAGACACCGAGTAACGTAGTTGCACCAATATGGTTATCATATGTTCTCCTTTATTCTGCGTAAAATGGCAGCTTATATACAGTACAATATTGTTTACAAAGCAAGCATTTTTCCCATTGACGTGAAGCACACAAGAATGCAAATAAACATTGTTTACTTTTCACCCTTAAGGTAGCAAAAGTGTCCAGACCAACAGCTATACCAATCACCTCCTAATTAACTTACTATCTTGCCTGCATACCTTAACACAATTTCTAACTGCGCCACAGGTGCAGGCCTTCACTCAGGCCTGTCCTTGGGCCTAGGCCAAAAGAGGCCCAGGCCCACTGAACCCTAGCTGGGTTGCCCACCTAAAAAGCAATCTGCTACACAGGAGATTGACTGGACACTCCTCAGAGGGACCTCCAGCCTCAGCCCTTCTGGACTGCTGTGATCATTGTGAGATGGTAACAGCCCCAGGCTGCCCAGACACTGCACGTGCCTTCTGACTTTTGCACAGGAGGGGATGGCTTGCTTCTTCTGCAGGAACCTGCCAGAGAACAGTTTTGTTGTCTTTGGAGCAGAGTTCATTGACACATTGACATGAAAGTCTCCAGCTGTGCAGTAAAAGGGCGTCTCAGAGAGTCAAATGTTATGTCCATTAACTAGAAGAAAAATGGCACTATTTCAGGACCTGGCAATGCCAGTTCCACCTGCTTGTGGCTGCCTTGTTCTTCATGAGATGCTCCACAAAAGTTTCTCCTTGTGGTGCTTCTTCCCCAGCCTCCATCCATCAGCCTTGCCATGTGGAAGATGCTGCCAGGGCTAAGCATCCTAGCGGGATGGAGCCCAACATCTGAGACTTTGCCCTGAGGCAGGGCTGTGTTAGGAAGGGTGAATCTGCTCCCATGGCTGAGTTGGATGCCTGCAGTGCCAGAGCTGATGCTCCACGGGGATTGTTTGCTGCAGACAGGAGACTTGGACCCTCCTGCTGAGCATTTGTGGGTGAAAGGCTTTGCCAGGCCAAAGTCATCTGACATTTTTCTCGGGGGCGGGTGAAGTTAATGAGTCCAGATTAGGCAGTGCGGAGGCTGGGGAGCTGGATTTCTGCTGAATATATATGAAGACAAATGTAAATTCTAAACTTTCAAGGGAGTATTTTTACCCTGGCTCAGTGTTAACATTGATAAAAATAGTCACAAATTAGTGCAGGAGTAGAAAGTAAAATTGGGGAATTTTTTTCCCCCTGTTAAAACCATGCATCTGTTTCTCTACCAGGAGTTAACCTCTTACATACATTAATGAAACATGGGGTAAACCATCAACAAGTGCCCTCTTCTGACAAAGTAACTCCTACTACATTAAATAATTAGGAAGGCAAGCTGGAGTTAAATAAAAGGTCTTTTTTTAAAAAAAATGCATTAAAGATAGAAAAAAGTGATTCAGTCGTAGAAGTTCAGTATTGCAAGAGGATGTTAACATCACACCAGCCCACCTGCCTGGTTCCTTAGCACCCAAACGCTTGCTAAGGTGATGGGAGGTATCAGCCCCATTCTACAGATGGGAAGTACACAAAGCTGTGAATTCACTCAATGTCACAGAGCAAACTGGAAGCTGGCCTGGGGGCCCAGGTTAGCTGGGCAAATTCCCAGCTGAAATCTTGTTCACAAAACACTGCTTTGAGCTGCAGTCCAGCATTAAGCTGCCAGGAAGGTTCTTCCTGTCTTGGTATTGATGGATATTTGACCACAGGCACCTGAGACAGGTGAAGAGTCCTTCTAGAAGGAATTTAATAGCTTTATGGATTGGTATCTGGGCCACCATCATAACTAATACCTCTTATTAGATGTAGCAAACAGCTGATGAGCAGTGAGAAGTTAAGTCCTGTGAAGGTTTAGCTGCTACAGCCCAGATTTGTTAAGGGAGAGGCCAGAAGGAAAATCCTTTGAGGGTGAAGAGTTGTGGAGAAAGTGCATGTTAAAAAGAGAAAAGCTTTTCAGAGGTTCATTTTTAAGAAGAAAATAAATATTATCATCTGAGCAGCTTCTAATTTACTTTATTCTGTAAATCCTTAGGAGCTCCTCCCTCACCTAAGCTGTAGGTAGTACCATGCATTCCTCTGGGGTGTAACACCTTCTGTCCTTTACTCACATCTTGCCTCTCCCTTGGCTCAAAGTAGGGCCTGTCACATCCTTGGGAGCGATGCCTCTGCAGGGGCTGCCAGGGCCTGAAGTGGGTTTTGGGCAGACATCCGCTAATGATGCACTTACCTTGTGTTCTGCCATGACTCACGGTCTTTGTTTCTAAAACATCAAAACAACCTGTGGGCTCTGCAGTCAGAGAATCTGGGGAAAGAGAGGAGGTGTTGATGGAAATGAGGAACCTGAGCTGGCATCTGCACCAGCGTCATGGGAGATGGGGACAGATGAAGACAAAAGCACTCTGAAGCCAAGCCAGCAAGATGGGGCTGTGGGCAAGGGCAAGTTGCCTGGTCACTGCACGGGGCATCAAGTAGGACTGTTGGAGGAGAGAGCCTTTCCACAGCAGAAAAACAGCCAGAAAGATGCACCCAATCTGTATTAGCGACTCGGGGACAGGTCTGTTATTATGGTATGGGGATGATGGCAATCTCTGGGCTCCCCAGGGCAGCAGTCACAGCACCAAACCTGCTGGAGTTCAAGAAGGGTTTGGACAATGCCCTCAGGCACGTGGTGGGACTCCTGGGATGGCCCAGTGCAGAACTAGAAGCTGGGCTCAATGATCCTTGTGGGTCCCTTCCAACTCAGGATATTCTATGATTTTGTGGATCCACATGTAGCGTGGTTATCACTTCGTGCAGTCCTTGTCACAAGCACTTGGGGCTTTTGGGACTTGAGCTGAAAGCTGCCCACTTCTGGGACATGTTGATCTTCTGCCTGTCAGCAAAGCCTTAGACATGGGGAGACAAACACTACCAACATCCCTGAGCCCCAGCCAGTCACGCTGGGCTGAAGGAGGTGCTGGCACACCACGTCCTGGCCCCAGCCTGCAAGCCACGTCTCAGGAAACCTTGTGGGGTCGAGATGCCTTCTCCGTGGCGGGGGGAATTTGGGGGAACTCCCAGGGCTCTCTGCAGAGCGGGGCTTTACTCTCTGGCGGGGTGTCAGTCCCCGGAGGCTGGCGGGACGGTGCCTTTGGCCGAGGCGCACTTGGGAGCGCCGGACTCCAGAGGGCAGCACGGCCACGGGCTGGCTCCGCCGCTGCCGCTGCCCGCGGGCCGGCACGGGCGCTCCGCGGCACGACCCCCACCCCGGGAGCCGCAGCAGGCAGCAGCCAGGGGAAGCTCTTCCAACGTCCCTCAGGTGCTGGCTGGGCAGGCAGAGGATGTCACCCTTCTGTTAGGTGACATTATTTTGCTTTGGCCCTTCTCAGGGTGAAATCCGGTCTTGTCTCCGCAGGTGACACCTCTGGAGCCTGTCCCGAAACTTATGTGGTTACTGATGCGACCGCAGAATGAAGGTGAAACATTTCTCTCTTCTGGTTTCACAGGACCACACGCCGGCGGCTACACCTCCCTCCCTCTCACCACCAAAAAGGATCCCCGTAAGATTTCTGGGCTGTTTTCAGCACAGCAGAGATTTTAGACCCAGATTTTAGTTCTTTGCACAAGCCGCTGCTGTTCCCCTTGTGAATTGGAGGTGCTTCGATAAACATTCTGAATGGTCAGCTATTTTCACTGTGCCTGTGGCTTGCATAAGAACCTCAACATCCTCTGCTGCAAAGAGCAGTGTTAGAAACTTCCTACTGCCACACTGAATCACAATAGCTTCCCACAGCAACCAGTGGTAAAAATAAACTGGGCAAGGGGAAGTGGACAGCTTCTGCTGTTCTGCTTTCTTGGGCATACTTGAGTCACAAAAAAAGCGATGAAGAATAGGACATTTATTTTGCTGATGCCAATGAAACCTATGAATGGTTCAGAGCATGGTCCTGCTGAAATCACAGAGTGTTTTGTAATGAGATGCTCGCTGTGCTTGGTGTTAAGCATGTGTTCAAATGCTGTCTTTAGTCGGTATTTTCATTAGGATCCAGCCGTAGGAATTAGACTAAAAGGAGGCAGGGACTCCTGCACATCCCAGTGCTGCTTTTGTACTAAAGGCACAGGAATACAGCCCTCTTGGGATATTTCATGTGTTAAGGGTATGTAAAAGACCACTGAGGAGACAGTGGCTCTGGAATGGTTTCAGTAGTAGATCTCAGCTTTGAGAAAAGCAGACATTGACCAGAAGAAAAGTGTCTTCAAATACAAATCAGTTTGAAGTTTTGCCTAGAGACTATGTCATTTGAACAGTTCTCAACAACATTACAACTAAAGACTCTGTGTGCACACGTGTTTGTTTGCGTGTGGGGGAGTGTTTTAAGAGCAATATCTTTCCTGTTATACAAGGTGCAGCCCAGTTCTTGAAATTCAGCCAGCTGGGGAAAAAACCTGAGGAGACTTAGTCAGGTCGCTGAGTCTGGGAACTTTTTGGTGAAACAGACCCTGCCTCTTCCCTTCAAACAGCATGTGCTGACAAAGTTTATATTAAGGGACTAAAGAGATGAGAAGTTAGGGAGAAAAAAGAGGAATGGCTCATCTGTCCCAGACTGGGGAGAAGGACTGGATCCCACTCATGCTCACTGGAATTTGGAGAGCAAGGGCTTGTAGGATAACCTAGGTGAGAGGAGACCACAGGAGAGCTCCTGTCAAACCTTTGTCTGAAAGGTGGGTCAGCCCTGGGGTCAGGCCAGGTTACCTGGGGATGTGTTGAGTTGGATCTTGAAAACCAGCGAGGATGGAGATTGCACAACCTCTCTGAGCAATCCACCAATGTTTGACTGCCTGCATGGTGAAAATAGACTGCAGTAGATGTGGCTCATACAGAACCACGTTTTTAATGTCATCCTGCTCATTAAAAAGAGAAAGATCAAATCTATTTTGTAACAGGAACAGTTTGTGTGCGACACGGAAAACTTCTGGTACCAGAGGACTGATTCACATGAGAAGGAATGTAAAAGATGGAAGTATACCAAAGGGTGCCTCCAGTTACATTCCTGTCTTGAAACGTTAGGGCTACAGCACAAAAGGTTTGTATTTATAGTAGTGGATACCAACAGGGAAGATATTCTAAAAATAAACAAGGATGCACGGATGCAAACATTTGCGTTGTAGCTCATTCTGAGAACGAAAGGGAATGCGGAGGCTTAATGAGTCTCATTCGATTTTATTCTGGAACTGTGAGTTCCTGTCAAAGATCAAACAGGGCTGGGCACTACCCACTCAAAACCCACGGGGGCCTCCACACCCGCCGGCCCGTGGGGCTGGGTCACTTCACTGTCTGCCCATTTTACTGAAGCGCAGCCCGCGGTCCGGCGGAGGGCTCGCAGGGCTCGGGGGGCTCGGGGGGCTC